>WBMW01003623.1:0-39656 GCA_013396635.1 Penelope pileata
GCCTCTCAGGCTGCAGATTTCTCCTTGTAGCCTGGCCATCTGCTCAAGCAGCNCTCCGCTGTCACTCCCGGCTCCGCCCACACCGCCTCAGTGCCCGCAGCCACACAAACCCAGGCAAGCCCAGCTCCTGCCTGCTCAGGGGGCCCAGGGCTGCCGCGCTGACCGTATGGCTCTGCACAGTGGATTAAGCTGCAGTTTTGGGGGTTGGGGTCTGTTTACCTCTCTGCCAGGATCCCTCGTTGCAGCCGAACCGCGCGAGGTCCTCGCTAAAATAGAAAATTTTCCTCACTAAAATAGAGAAGAAAATGTGCAGGCAGCGCAAGCAGGGACAGATATCCTAGGGATATAAGGATGCTGCTATGCTGTGTAGGCATGATGTTAGGAAGGCCGGGGTCCAGCTAGAACTGGACTTGGCAAGGGGAACAACAAACAAGAACAACAAAGGTTTTTACAGGTCCTTCAACAAGAAAAGAAAAGTCCTGGAAGGCATACTCCTCCAGAGAGTAATGCAGGCAGGCTGGTAACAATGAATGAATAGACGGCTGAAGTACTCAACAACTCTTCTGCCTGAGGCTTCTGACAACTGCTTGCCACACAGCTCTTGAGCAGATGGTTTGGATGTTGGGGACTGGGGTAGCAGTGTCCCTGCTGCTGTAAGTGAAGATCAGATTCACAACCACCTGAGGAACCTGAACATCCATAAGTCTATGGGTCCAATGACATGCACCTCAGAGTTCCAAGGGAACTGTCTGATGCAGTCACCAAACCACTCTCAATATTTGAAAAGTCACAGTGTCTTGTCATTGACTTTGAAAAGTCAATTTACTAGGTATGGGGAGGGAAAGAGAGAAGGCAAGGATTACCGTTGTCCAGGTGGCTGGATGAGTTACCTTGGTGAGCAAGGTATCAGGACCCTGCTCCTTTGACTGCTCCCTAACTGATGAACCTGGGCTGTGTTTTGTTTCTTAAAACATAAGGTAAAAGGGTGGAATGAGTTTGTGCCAGACTTGGGAACTGTTTAGGTAAACTGTAGTTAGACACACAAAAAGGCAGCTACTTTAGTATCTGTCTCACCTATCTTTTGACTATAAGAAGAAAAGCAAATTTTCTTCATCACAAATGGGGAGAAATAACCTGTTTTAGGACAAGATTCACCTAATCCATGTTGAAGAGTGACTTTAAGATAAGGGGACACAGCCAACTGATTCCAATTGATCAAATTGACACTGCATGCCATATGACGTGCTCAGAAACAAAATCTTGGAGAAAAAACGAGGGATGTTCAGAGTTAGGAGTGTTCACATCTGTCTTAGTTTCTAACAGAAGTTACGCTTCTCATAGTGTCTAGTATAAAGCTATGTTGTGGCCTCAGAGGATAAACAAAAACTGATAACACCCTGGCAGTGCTGAACGGAGCCGAGGACATAACTCAGTTCTGCATTCCTCTGCCAGTGAAACAGTTAGGGGGGGCATAAGGAGCTGGGAACTGGGAGGGGACAGGACCAGGGCAGCTGACCCAAATTGGCCAAAGAGCTATTCCATACCATATAACATCGTGTGATTGGTTTGTTGGGGTTCTGGGTGCTTTTTGTTACGGAAGGGGCTAGTCAGGAGGAAGGGTTGTTGCTGGCTGTGAGCCCTTGCTCTGCGTATCCTCTTTGTATATACCAAGGAACCATCATGTGTGTTGAAGCCTGCTTTCCTAGAAATGGTTAAGCATCTGCCTGCTGAGAGGAAGAAATGAATGAATTCCCTGTTTTACTTTGTTTATACACACACCTATTAAACTGTTTTTATCTCTACCAAAGAGTTTTTTTGTCCATTCGGTTCTCTCTTGTACTGCTTGGGGATAGTGAGCAATCAGCTGGCTGAATGCTTAGCTGCTGGCCAGGACCCACTCACCACACTAGTAATAAGATCTCTGTTGAGTGATCAAGGCCCCAGGACTGAGATCTGTCAGATGTAGTCTTCCTGACTTTCAGCAAAAGAACATTGACTCATTTGCTTTACTTCTGTTTATCTTTGATAGTGGAGCCATAATGTTACACAACTAGCAGTAACAAGTAGTTATTTCATACAAGGTGGGATAATTATAATGATGTAATGTTGTGTGAGAGCAGAGACCTTTAGCTGTGGAGGTATAGAATAAGGCACAAAGGAATGCATATGATACTAGAATAACTCATCAGTGTTCTATTAAAGAAATTCAGACCAAGAGCTGGATAAAACTCATCTTAGGGGAACAAAGTAGTATGCAAAACACCTTAGAGAACATTATATATAGGAAACTGAGATGTAACATGAAGCTGCAGAGCAACGGAAAAAGAACAAGGTATAAAAGTACGGAAAGCATTTAAAATAGCCCCAGGCTGCGGTGGAAGAAGAAGCCATCAACATTCATATTGTCAAAATCCTTCACATACTGACAACTCGTCATAACACCCTACCTCATCACCAGCACCAGAATAAAAACAGACATAAAACACAGACTAAGGATTTCAAGGACCAAGAGAAGGATGTAACTAACATCGGGAAAAAAGGTAGGAAATGTACATAAAGTTTGTAAATAGCTATGTAAACTATACTATTATTATTATTGACAATTTTTTTTTACAGGTAGATGTGTATTTACGTGGAAGTACTTTGTTCAATAAATGAAATTATTATTCGTTTAGACTCCAATTATATCTTGGTTAAAATTCCAATTATATTGACCCTAAATTCTTATCCTTATATACAAAATGTATTTTCTCATCTTCCCATCAATAAATTGTTGAGTGTAACTGTCAGTATTTCAATGATACTAAAATTTTACATTAATATCTAGGCAAAAACACCATAAGTAACAGAACAGAAATGTGTCACTACTTGAGAAGGGTGGCAGGATAACTTTATATTCTTTTTCTGAGGAATCACAGACTGGATTGGGTTGGAAGGGACCCCAAGGATCATCAAGTTCCAACTCCCCTGCTGCAGGCAGGGTTGCCAACCTCCAGATCTTGTACTAGATCAGGTTGCCCAGGGCCCCATCCAACCTGGCCTTGAACATCTCCAGGGATGGGGCAGCCACAACCTCTCTGAGCATCCTGTTCCAGCACCTCACCACCCTCTCAGTGAGGAACTTCTCCCTGACACCCAATCTAAATCTTCCCACCTTCTGCTTAAAACCATTACCCCTTGTCCTATCACTGTCTACCCTTGCGAAAAGTTGATTTTCCTCCTGTTTATAATCTCCCTATAAATATTGGAAAGCTGTAATGAAGTCTCCCTGCAGTCTTCTCTTCTCCAGGCTGAACAAGCCCAGCAACCTCAGCCTGTCCTCATAGGGGAGGTTCTCCAGCCCTCTGATGATCTTCATGGCCCTTCTCTGGACCCTCTCCAAAACATTGACATCTTTCCTGTGAATATGATCCCTTGTCTGTAAATCTCATTTTTAAAATATTAGGAACATGTTAAAATTCATACTCTTTTATATCAACCAAAAGTTTCTTCTGCTATTTGAGATCGTTTATGAAATTCTGTAAAATATAAAGATCTAAGCATATCTGGATGAAGCACAAACATGAATAATAGAAAAAGTGGAAATTACACACACACACAAAATCCACAAGCAGAATAAAAACAAGCAAATTAACTAACAAAACCCACTCTTCTTCTCAAAAATAGTGATATCCTGATGCTCCATCCAAGGGTCATTTTGATGCCATGCTGACTCAGCATAGCTATTTGAAAGAACAAACATCTGCAAGAAATTCAGCTCTGGTAGTTTTTCTAGTCATAGTTCAATTTCTGTTACCTTATTAAGACTTCATTCTCTTCTGATAAACAGCTTGCTTACCTTCCTGTTCATCCACAGGAATTTTTTTAAGCATAAATATTCATTTGGCTGAAGAAGCTTTAGAAATATAATAAGTTTGAAAAATAAATTGATGACATGGACCCATTTTTTACATTCAGAAATGTAAGTTTTAATTTTGACCTACACAGCCTACAAACAGTTGATGTATTTTTGTTGGACAGCATGGTCACTTATACTTTTAACAATACACTTCAGCCACACCCATTGGCATCTCAGTAACAGAAATGCTATTCCCCAAGGACACTTCCTTAAATCAGTGTTGTTTAAATTAGACTGAGATGGATGGATAAATAAATAAATGGGAAAACAAATGTGAATTAAATAGTAATTCTTTTTGGAATCCACTGAGTGTAGAGGAACACTTTTCACAGTGATGAAAGGATAGCTCATGATAAGTTTTATAACAGGCCTCCAATTAAGTATCTCAGTCCTTTGATTTTGCCCAAAAGAAAAGCTTTTCCAAAGAAAATGAAATTCAAAGAATGCAGTGTACAGTCTGCTTCTACACATCAGGTAACGAAGTCATTGCATGTAGAAATGGATTTCTATATCTTGAAGGAAATATAACTTCCAGAGGTTTGGGAAACTATTGTTAGACTGTGCCTTACATAAGGTCAGGGAGGAGCTGCTATTTGGAAACAGTTCATTCTGACGCAGGGTTTCTCTGCTGTATGAGTTGTGACTTGCATGTCAGAAAGATAGAAAGGTCTTTCTACTTACTCCTCAGGAATTATTTTATCCTCAAGTGTCAGAGAAACCCAAAAAAAGAAAGAAGTGGACATGTTACTGACTCTATACAAAGGAATTTTAAGTGTTTTTTCCACCCTGGAGTTGTTCATATACAGAGAATAGAGTGGAATATAGAGGAAAGTATAAAAGAAAGCAAAAAAAGGGCCTTCTTTTCAACTTGAATGTCAAAAGTCATAGTTCTTCATTTCCTGTTATTGAGTTAGACAATTGTTTTTGGTGTTGTTGTTGTTGTTTTTTCCACTACATGCATTTATTTACCTGGGAGCTTCTTAACAAAACTTTTGCCCCTGGGTTTTGGATTCGATAATCTGATACAAACTGTCTGGGCTAAATTTTCTCATGTTACATTGTTATTAAATGTGTGGTAAATTTAGAGTGTTTGGTCCAGTAAATGCAGTGCTACAAAGGCAAATACTTAAAAATTTTGATCATGACTGTTTTGAATTTGCACTTCATTTTTTTCTTCTCTTAAAGAAGCTGTGTTGATCTCTTTGAGATAAACAAGGTAGCACTTGTGAATGAAAGCAGTGATGACCTGCTCTGTTATTTACATTTATAAGCTGGTATGATTCTCTGAATGTCCACGTGAAATGTTTCAGTAGACAGTGGGAGAGTAGAAACAAGATTTACAGTGACTCTGAAAGAGCTTAATAGAGTCATAAACGTTTTGCAATCACTTTTGCTCACTTTAAACATATACAGAATCTTCTTTACCTTCTATTTTTGACTTTTTATATGAAGAGATTTTTTATTTCATATTTGATTTATGTCAATATGCCTTTAATACACCAACTCATCCTGAACTAGAACAGTTTATATGCTACTCAAAGATCTGAAATATAGAAAGCTAAAATTATCAGTTAAATTTTCAGTTACATAAGGACTCCTCACATTATTCTACAAGCTAACGTACTGATGCTTAATAATATATAATCATTCCTTTTTTTCTTTTTATTCATCACTATAGCTTATAATTTTCATCATATTTGTGAGTAATATTCATCATTATTTTTATCAATAGAACAAGTGGAGTTCTGTAATATTTATGCCCAGTTTAGAAAAAACTCTGAACAATATCTGTAACAGACCTCTTTGAGACTACTGCTCTTAGTATACTAGTCTTACTAAGTTTTGATTCTTAATCTCAGTTACGGAAAATTCAGTTTTATGAAAGCATATGTACATTAGTTTTAAAATGTACAGAGACAGCAATTTGGAAGAGATATTTTTTCAGTAAATATATATTTACATGTTAGGTCTTATCAGGCCATCCAGTCCAGTAGAACAGTTCTTTATGCAGGAAAAATTGTACAAAATATTCACATTAATTCTCAATTTATGTCACATGGAAAATACACACCACAAGAAATCATCTTCTATTGGAAAAAATCTTCATAATCTTCATCCAATTTATTGGCTTGAAAATGTATTATACTGAGACTATATTCTTTGTGTATTCATGAGATTTTACATGAATCTACATATGCACACTTTTTACTCAAGATATATGTATATTAGAAAGTGCATGTATATAACATTTAGTGAAAGGCTTTTTTTTTTTTTTTTTTTTTTTTTCTTAGATATTCACCACTGGTACCATCCATCCACCAAAACCAATAGGATTAAATGCTTCTTTTGGAATTGCACAGCATGACTCCTGTTTCACTTAAATTTTGAGGCCTTGCTAGTTCTTGGGAGATTAATTCACTCAGAGTTAAAATTTTCTTCTATAACACAGAAGGAATGTTCATTCATTTTCAACCGAGCATGAAATAAACAAAAAAAATCATAATTTGTAGCACTGATTAACTTGATGTGCTGACATATCACAGATTTCACGTACATCAGTCTCACTAGTACAAAAAGATGACTTCTTCTAAGATCCATTCTTCCATTTCCCTGTCTGAATAATGTGGAACAAACTTTTTGTTTGTTTGATTGTTTGTTTATTTGTTTGTTTTTGGCACTACCTACAATTTGTTCACCAGCATTTTTAGACATAATGACATGAATCATTTATTTGGATCATATGAAGACACATGCAAATATCCTACTCCTATTCAATCTGACAGATTTGTAGGTGTTTGTTTAAACACGTATTTATTAATTCATGTTAACAATCATGGTAACTTGGTAATTCAAAAAGCCTTCATTCTTCCAGACAGTAATTTTCTGTCCTTTCTTTCTTTCTCAGTGAAAAACTACTACTTAATAATGCCCAGTGTTGGGATCTAATAGTTTGGATTTTCTTTCTGTTCGTTCCAGATAGCAATATTTGAAACTTTTTTTTCAATGTAGAGACTCATTAGACCCTTTCTGATATATTTTGCAGATATTCTGATAACAATTAACTGTATCAATTATATAGTGTTGAGACTGTGTCCTGTGAAGTTTCAGTTCACCAGTCACTGAACTGTACACGTTTCCTGGAAAAAAAACAATGACACTGTGCTAGTCGTACATATCCATGAGCATAAAACTGTAAATATATGGAAGAAAATATGAAAATACATGGAAGAAACATATGCCACTCGATAAGAATTCCATATTCTATGTAAATGTCTTCAGATGTAGGACTAAAAACACCTCTGACCAAATCAGCTACTTGAACTCAGCACTGAAATATTGTTCTGATTTTGGCTGTGTCAGAGTTAATTTTCTTCCTAATAGCTAGTATGGTGCCGTATTTTGGATTTAGAATGATCATAATGTTGAAAACACTGGTGTTTAAGTTGTTGCTGAGCAGAGCTTAGACAGAGTTAAGGACTTGTCAGCATTTCATACTGCCCTGCTAGTGATGAGGCTGGAGTTGCCCAAGAAGCTGGAAGGTGACAGAACCAGGACAGCTGATATAAATTGGCCAAAGGGATATTCCATACCACATGGCATCATGCTCAACAATAAAACTGCGGACAGTTGGCCAAAGTAGGGTCTGCCGCTGCTCAGCAACTGGCTCAGCATTGGTCAGCAGACGGTGAGCAACTGAATTTTGCATCACTTGTTTCATATACTCTTTTATTATCATCATTATTATTATTTCTCCTTCATTTTCTGTCTTATTAAATTGTCTTTATCCCAACTTATGAGTTTTACCTTTTTACTGAACTACTCACCCATTTCACCATGTGGGGCGTGAGAAAATGGCTTTGCGGTGCTTAGCTGCCAGCTTGGTTAAAGTAAAACAAATACTTAATAATCAATTTGTGGTCATCAACTATGAAACACAGACTGCCTAGAATAGACAATGTGGTTTTTACTGCACTGAGTAAAATCTAAGGATAAGGCCAGAAATTCTCAGAAATACCCTCGTTGTTATGAATGTCTGAGCTCTCTTACCTTCTCTTATAGTCTCAGTTTTATGTGGTGTCTTTTTGTGTAGTTTCAGTATTTTCTCCTTTTTTCTTAGGGTATTCTCTTGGAATTTGGGCCCTGAGATGATTATCTTGTAAGGGACTGTTTCTGAATCTTTTGTTTCAAAGCTTGCTGTGAGAACTCTTTTGTCTCAAAGTTTGCCCACCTGCCTGCTGCCCGAACGCTTGCAGGCCAGGAGCAATGAGAGAGAAGCAGCCGCTAAACGGCCATCTATGCCTACGTGACATACCTGGGTGCCCAGGAATGCCATGCTGGCAGAAAAGAAGGCTAAAAAGACAAGGGAATGATAGCTGCAGTCTGACTGCTATCTGGCTTATACTTGTCTGATGCCTGCCTGTTGGTGATACCTCCTGCTGCTTGAGACATGAGGTCCTGCTGCCCTTCTACCTGATGCCTGCTCGTTGTCTCCTGCTTCCTGCCTGATGGCCCGATGTCTGCTGATGCCTAATGATGTCTCCTGATGCCTGCTGCCTGAAGCTTGCTCCTGCTTCTCCTGATGTCTGCTCCTGCTTTGCCTGCTGCCTGCTGCCTGCGACCTGATGATGCCTGCCTACTGCTGCTCCCCCTATGCTCTTGCTCCCTCGCTCCCACATGGGCCTGAAGATATTCCTGGACCGATACAACAGCGTGGGATCCTTGATGGTGACTGTCCCTGCCTTTTTTATGTAATTCTCGCTCTTATTTCCTATCCTTTACTTTTCTTATTATACTTACCTATTTCTTATCCTTTTCCTATCCTATTCTTGCCTTCTCATCCCCGTCTCCCTCACTGCCCAGAATTTATATTAAGGTGGTCGGACAACATTTGATCTCGTTTGTGTCTTAATCTGACTCCAGGTATTCTAAAGAATCTCCCCTTGCTCTGATAACTGGAGCGGGACACTTCTGCAGCCTGGGATAGGTCTAGGACTCTGATGTCCAATGCTTTGGGAAGGGCTGGAATTGTTAGGCAATTTTAAAATGATTATTGTCTGTATTCACTATAGAATGAGCACTGAAGATATAAGAGAAATTATTTTCACATCTAAATTCTCAAATTCTTCTGAGAATTAGATGTTCTAAAAATTCTCCTATAATAACTGAATAACAATGAACTTGAGGAAGGATTTAGGTTATCTTCTCTTCCTTCCATTCAAAAATGTGTCCTAGAACATGTAAATTTCAGCCCATATGTTGCATGATTATCACAAAAGGACACGGAGTTTTTTATGTACTTACCATTCAGTACCATCTAAAACTCATATTTAATATGATTATATTTTGTATTTGTGTTACGGTTATCATATGTGAGCTTCAGATGGCACTTGGGGATAGTTAATCTGTATTGCCATTTGAGATTTTTGTTCTGTTTAAACATTCAGGCTTCCTAGGCAGGATTTAGGTGGACACTTTCTGTTTTTATTATTGCTTCTTTTAAGGTCTAATTTGGAAGCTATCTTCAAGAACCACAGTGGTCCATTTAAATTTTGTAAGATCACTAGATGAATAATTATCTGTTGAATGAAAACATTCTTCGAATGTAACGTTGTATTTCTTATGATTCTGTGATAATGTCTAGCAAAAACATCAGTCCTAGTGCCATTACTGCTATATGCTCACATTTGAAAACAGAACAGCCAGTATCAATTACATCAGAAAGTTTTATAAAACAAAAAATAAGTGAAATGTTTTGCTAAAAATGAATGAATCAACTGATAAAAACATCAAATTGAAAGTTATTCGACAAAACTTCCACATCTACAAATGTATTGTCTTCTGTACACACCATTGCTTTTCCTAATGGGGATGGATTTTCAGGCATGAAAACTGTTCACTTATCTTCTTTAAGAAGTAGCTCTGCAGTATGAGCTTCAGCTCGGCTTATGAGCAACTTGTTTACAACTGGCATGGTCTGCTTTGCTTAAAGATCAACCGAAAGAAACTCAGAGGTAATAATCTTCTCTTTTCACTTTTTCATACCCTGTGAACTTGGGACTAAACCGGAAACCTGATAAAACAGCCCAAAGAAACCACTGCTAAGCATCTTTATTTATGATCCTTTCATGCAGTATTCCTTGACCAAAGAATGGAAGTTGAACATAACATATAAGGCTATTTCATGTCTTAAATATATGGCTTTGGGGGAAGATGTAAAGAACATCTCCATGCTAAATGTATGTTTAGTATGCAACATTATGCTGTAGAATGGAAAAACAGAATCCATCTTTTCTTAAGATTTTTGTCACCTTTCTTTCTTTGAAAAGAGTACTACCTCCATGCTTTCAAACCCTGCTTAATTACTGACATCGTCGTTATGATAGGAAAGTGATTGATTTCCTTTCTCTTCATCATTACCACTTATGCATTAACAAACATAGTAGAGTATATATCTTTTGATATTGTTCATGAGAATTAATAACAGTTTCTTTGAGGCTTTTTGATATCTTCTCAACCTATTTATGTAAACAGTTCTTAACAGAAGCTGGATGTATCATTTCATAAATGTTTGTAAGCAGTTATGAGCACATACAGAGAGTTACTTCACTAACTCTCATTAGAAATAGTAGAAGTATATCATTCAAATTTTAGCTTGAGTCTATATCTTAGAGTATTAAAATGATGATAATTTGAGTAATGTTGCTTTACACATGCTTTCTGTTCAAATTCATTCTGAAGTAAAGAAACAAGATGAAAAAAATTGAAGAATTTTGTAGGGTTTAGCAACCTACATCCATACATTCCAACTGTGACTTTAAAATTTTTTCATGCGGGACTGGGGAATCCCAGGACTGGAAATAGAAAACAAAGATGTACAAACATCTTAAAAGACAGGTTTCTAGTTATCAAAGTTACAGAAGTACTATTATATTAGAACATCCTCAAAATCTGGAGTAATTGTTCTAATAATATATTCTATAATATATAAATGTATTATACAGTTGTAATTTTCATATGATGATGAATAAAGATAAAAGTATAAACTTCTAAAATCATTAGATTTTCTAAAAGTCTTTTCATTTTTCTGCATATGTCAATACAAATGGTGCTCTGAAAGTAATGTCACTTATTTTATTACGATGGCCCAAAACATCAGAGGCAGATGTTGGTGATAAGACAGTAGAGGCTGAATGTTTCCAACAATAGTACCTTAAATTGTGTTGCTGTGTGACAGATGGCAACAGAGGGGCAATCTGACAAATTGGCATCTGACTTGAAAATGTGTATGAAATGAAGGTGTGGGACTGAATTTCTCCATGAGGAATAATTTCCACTCGTTGACATTCATTGACACTTGCTGAACGTTTATGGAGATGAAACAGTGGATGTGAGCGCAGTGAGGCTGTGGGTGGTGGTGAGTTTCAGCAGTGGTGACAGCAACAATGGGTCACCTCTGTGGGTGTAGGTTTTTATGATCGTGGAATGCAGGCTCTTGCTCATAGCTAGCAAAAATGGATGGCTAATGGAGACGACTATGTTTTGCAGATGAGAATTTGCTCTATCAAATAGTGTTATTGTGCTCTTTGTGTCTGATGTAGTTACCATGGAAATAAATAGGCATTACTTTCAGAGTGACCGATGTATGGTTTGTGGATATTTCCAATAAAATTTATACATAAAAAATAGTAACAATGGTATTTTATTATTGTTGCCAAAAAATTTTCTACTTCATGTTAATTTCAATGAATAAAATTAGGAACCACAAATATTACAAATAATAGTGTTAGGGGAAACAAAAAGGAGTAACAAGTAACATCAATTTAGACATGCATATCAAAATAGTCGAAAATTTCAAAACAACGCACTCTTCAAATAATTGTATTCCAAGTATAAAGTTTCTGAGAATTCTCCAATACGGAACTTTCAGAGATTCTCAGAAAAAAATAATAATTAATCACTGAACTATAATGCCTATTTTACTCACACTGTAAAAAAGTGGGTTATTGTTTATTCATTGATTCTTTGATAAAAATCTAACAAAGCATGAAGAAATATATAGTGGCTTCGGATGTTTAGACCATCAACAGAGTCAAACAAGGAGCTTGTAGTGTTTCCAAAGTTTTGATTACATCGTATCTCCATTTTGCGTATCATTTTATATAGAAGTGAACCAACTGAAGATAGCATTGAATACAAGAAAACTGATGTTCATTAAAAGTTGATGAACTATGACTAACTGGAAAATATTTTAAAAAAATATGTTGCTTAGTGTATACACAAGAATAAGAAAGGAAGTCCATGTGCTTTATCAACAAATGGGAAAAATCTATGTAAAAAGCTACATAATATTCTCTTAATATTTTAGTATTAATATTAATATTTTATGAAATAATGATGCAAGCAGTGAAGATGAATTTTGAGCACAAAAAGGTAAGAGGAGCAAAAATATAGGGCAGAATGACATACTAAGTTATTAATGAATATCCTTTAGATGACTTTTTTGTGAGAAAAAGAAGTCAAAAGAATTCTCTTATTATGTTTCTTTTTCATCATGCTAAATACATGTTTTCTATGAAGCAAATCAAAACTAACTTCATAGAAATTAATGGAAGATTTATAATTTTACATACACAGGTATATACTAGGTCTAAATTAGTGTTACCGAAGGGATTCAGTAACCACGTTCAAGAGGAGTTTACTAAACAGTTTTAGCAGGCACTATGATAAACAGTCTTTACTGATGCAAATAGTTGTGAATATATGGAGTAAACACGTATAATGCATGTGGAATTAATAACATTTTTTATGTATTTTACTGGGTGCAATTAAACAGATAAATCAGATCAAATTCTCTAAAAATGCAGGCTACCTATGAATCACAGAGACCATCACTAATGAAACATTGCTAAAATCACATTTTAATTAGTTTATATATGCATTTTAATTATGTTTTCTCCTAGTGAAACAGTATGCCATTATAATTGTTTCATACTTGTACAAGTGCCTTAGCAACATCTTCTTGGTTAAGAAAATAACAGCTCAGGAAGAAGTGTTATTTAGAAATAATTTCACCCCTTAGGTGAGGATTCTAAATGTGCTTATTGTTAAAAGTACGATAGCTAAAAAAAAATCCTGCAACAAATTATTAAAAAAAAAAAAAAAAAAAAAAAAAAAAAAGATTAATCAAACGGCCCAGTTAGTCAGAGAATGGAGATGGCTGTATCACAAAGATGAAGCCCAAAAGCAAAGATATTGAGTAAAACTTTTACATATGGTATACTCCTTTCCTGATATTTTATTAAAATATTGAGTGACTTGCTCAAGAAAAAGCCAGAACTGGGTTATGATAACTACATAACTACTGGGTTATGGTAACTAGCTGATTAATGCTAATGATCATAACCATCAGAGGAAAACCACCAAGTCTTCTTTCTTAAGTGCTAGTTCTTGTATATTTACCTCAACATGTATTTATAGAGTCAAAAAAAAAAAAAAAAATCACTCCCCACTCTCCCTTAATTTTACTTTGGCTAAATTGAACCAGAAGTAGATATTTTGGTGCATAGAAGAATATACTGAGATGGACTCCTGTCACCATACTGTATTCATCCTTTGTTGCAGGGAATATTGTGGGGCTTTTATTCTTAATGCAAAATTTGATTTCTGGATGGAAACTGAGCAGGGGGAATTTCTCTTCCACAAAAGCATTAGAGATTAGGTACACCTATAGATAGAGATTAGTTACATCTATAGATAGAAATATTTTTCCTGAGATATATTCTATCACGTCTCCCTTGATGAATTGTAGGATAGTCTTAACAAAGTATGTTGATTCTCCTGGTTGCAATTAACCAGGAGAGTGCTGTATTGTGTTAACACTTTCAGCACTAAGGCAATGGAAAATTTTTGAGCAAGCCATTGTTCCTAGGACTATCTTGGAGTTTTAGTTAATTAGGTTAACAAATTTGCTTTTTGCTTTTGCCTTTGCTTTTGCCTTTGCTATTTGACCCTTTCAGCACCATTTCTCTACTATACTATATATGTGGGTCTTCTTATTTGTGGCTGTTGGTCGTCCATTACAAACCTAACGTTTATTATATGGAACTTTGAAGTCACCCATTGTGTTTATCATGTATGAATGATCATTTGAAATTAGACCTGAAGACCTAACTGGTCCTCTCTTTTTCTTTTATCCAGTGACTTGATGAGTTCCACTAATGTCTACATCAAATTTCCTCAGTCAGATTTCAGTTAAAATGAGACTCATCTAAAAGCTCAAACTTAGATGAATTATCAAGAACATTACTAGAGAGCCGAAGAAAGTTCTTAGTCGAAAATGTTGCACTGTGTTCATTTATATTTGCCACTTCCAACTTATGTGAAATTTGGAAAGCAGACGTACTTGAAACAAAAATATGTGGAGAGATATATGCTCTTGCTATTTATCAAAGTCTACTTAAGTTATGCTGTCAGAAACCAAACAAATATCTGTTCACAGTGAAGATGTGGTTTACTATGTAAGATTTTCTGCATAAAATAATAGCCACTCTGAAACAAGTAGAAATTGATTTTGGTGTAGCTTTTGTCTAGATAATTATCTATGCTATATATTGACACTACCTCTAATTCCTACACTCATTGCCCCTCCAAACAAAATAAAACAAAGTAAAAATAAAACAAAAGTTGCTATAGATACCTAAGCAAAACTATACAAGCAGAAATAATGCATAAGTATTTGTCAAACTAAATAGTAGTCTACAGTTTCTACTTACTCCCATGTGAAGTTAGTGAACTCATTGACATTGACATACAAGCATTTGCCATCTTAAGCCATTGAAAAACATGAATTTTTCTACATTATATACAAATATGAACACATCAATAGGCAAATTAGCTAAGGTGACAGAATTAGTACAGGGATTTCTAATGTAAAAGATGTGCATAAGAATTTCATCTATAGTTTACTATATCAGTAGAAAGGCTCTCTTAGGTGGTACATAAATATTCAGTTGATTAAAACATAAATTGACGTTGAAGGATCTATTCAAAACAGGCATCTCGGACATCCTGAAGTTGTTTTTTCTTTTTACCAGTGCTGACACAGATATGCTTTTTAATTTGTGTGCTTTCCTCTGTCAAAACACTCTTAAAGCTAAAGAAATGCATTACATTGTTCCAGAAAATTCTGGACATATTTTGCCTTGATGTTATTGGTAAGTAAAAACTAAAACATATTTGATGTTATTTTTCTCATCTAACCTTAGGTATCTCCATAGTGAATCACAGAGTCTTAAAATGGTTTGGGTTAGAAGGGACCTTGAAGGTCAGCTGGTTTCAAACAACCTACCATGGGCAGTGACATCTTCCACTATATCAGATTGCCCAAAGCCCCATCCAACCTGGCCTTAAACGCTTCCAGGGAAGGAGCATCCATGACTTCTCTGGGCAACTTGTTCCAGTGCCTTATCATTCCCATAGCAAAGAATTTCTTCCTAATATCTAATCTAAATCTATTCTCTTTTAGTTTAAAATCATTACTTCTTGTCTTATCACTATATTCCCCAATAAAGGGTCCCTCCCTCTTTCCTGTAGGTCCCTTCTAAGTGCTGAAAAACACTATTAGGTCTTGCTGGAACCTTTTCTCTAAGATGAACAAAACCCAACTCTCTCAGCCTGTCTTCAGAAGAGAGGGGCTCCTGTCCACAATTTTTGTGACTCTCCTAAGCACCTGCTCAAACAGTATTATGTCTTTCTTAAGCTGTGGGCCCAAGAGCCAAATGAAGTATTCCAGATGGGGTCTTACCTGAGAGATGATAGTACCTGGGAGATTTTCATACCAGGGACAATCAATGCTATTCAGCATCATTCATGGTAGTACACCAAGACTGACTGGACTCCAGGTCGACTTTGTGCCACTGATCACGACTTTTTCAGCATGGCAGTTCAACCAGTTTTCTGTCTGTATCACTGAACACTTACCTTGTCTGTACTTTATTAGCGTGCCCATGAGGACGTTATGGAAGATAGTGTCAAAAGCATCACCAAAGTAGAAATAGAAGGCTATTCGGTCATTCAGGTACAATTTCTTCTGTGCAAATTGATACTGAATACATGCAATCGCCTTCTTTCCTTTCCTATCTTGAGGAAATGACTTCCATCATTCTCTGATCTATCACTTTTGTAAGGATGGAGATGAGGCCTGTAGTTCCCTGAACCTCATCCTTGTCCTTCTGTAAAAGAAGTTTGACATCAGCTTTCCACCAGGCTTCAGGAAACTCCCCTAGTCACTATGACACTTCCAAGATGACAATGACCTCACAGTGATATCGACCGCCTCCCTCAACACTTCCGTGTACATTCCATCATGACCTATGGGCTTGTGCATGGCTAGTTTGCTTAAAAGTTCTCTAACCTGATTGTGCTCCACCAAAGGAAATTCTTCCTTGCTCTGAGCTTGCCCTAAAGTCTGAGGGCCCTAGGATTCCTGAAGACCAACATTGTCAGTAAAGATAGAGGCAAAGCTGTCACTGAATGCTTCCACCTTTATAAACCCTGTGTCATCAGCTTCCCTGATCCACTCTGTGCTGGACCTGCAATTTCCCTGGGCATCTTTTTGCTGCTAATTGTACTTGAAAAAGACTTACCTGTTGCCCTTCATGTTTCTTGACAGATTCAGCTCCAGATGGACTTGGACTTGTGTAACTTATCTCTGCACACTTCTGCTGGATCTCTCTATTCATCCTACAGCATCCATCCCTGTATCCAACTCTTGTATTTTGTTTCTGTATGTCTGGATTTTGTCAAGAGATCCTCGATCATCCATTCAGGCATCCTGTTCCTGTTTTTGTCTTCCTACAGATCAGAATGGCTCACTCTTCAGCTCTGGGCAGATGATCCTTAAAAGCCAACGGTTTCTGCTCAACACCTTTTCAGGATTGTGTCCAATGAAATTCTTTCAGGCAGATCCTTCAACAGCCCAAAATGTGCTTTCCTGTAATCTTGTGATCCCAAATTTTACTGCGGTCTCTCCTCTCAGGATACCGAAGTTCACTGCCATCAAGACTGCCTTTAAACTTCATATTCCTGGCTAGTCTTTTCCTATTTATTAGCATCTGGTCCAGTAGAGAATCTTTCCTCATTGGCTCCAAAGCCACCTGTATTAGCCAGATGTCATTAATACACTCCAGAAATGTCCTGGACTGCTTATGTCCTTCTGTGGTTTCTCTCTAGTAGTATAAATGTAATTCAAGTTCTCAATGAGGACCAGGGCCTGTAATTGTGAAGTTTCTTCCATTTATCTGTAGAAGGCCTTATTGTCTTCTTATTCCTCTTAAATATAGAACCACTTCATATCTTTACCTAATCAGCCTGACATTCCTAAAGAACCTGTATCTATTGCAACATTTCAGTCATCATTAAAAAAATATTTAAATGTAATATTAGTAATAATTGACAGAAATTTAAATAAGCAAACAAATATAAATATTAGTAAAGACAGAAATAATTGATTTCTCCACAGTCTGTTTCCATTGAAAATTTCTGTAGATATTCTCCTATTGCATTTTCCAAAGGAATTTGAGTGGATTAATAACATCTTCTCAAACTACTGTAGTTTATTTTTCAGCTGACTAGGTGTCTTTTGCAAGCTCAGTGTCTTTTCAATGCAAAACTCAAAATGTGGAGTTGTATAAGGGGAGATTTAAGCTCAAAAGTAAAGTATGCTTCTTTGATGAAGAGCTGCAGTGATAGCAGCAGCTGCAGTTTTCCGAAAGAGGTGGATTAGCTGAGCAGTGGTGGCTGCAGTAATGATTGTATGAGGCATGATAGGAAGATGGTCCAGATTTCAGTAAGAAGAGACATATGCTACCTCTGCATTTCCATATTGGCAGCTGGTGCTAAATGGTGCATTGGTGCAAAAACATCTTGTTGACATAACCTTGAATAGGAATATCAAATAGAAAGATCTTTTTGTGTCGTCTTTATATTCAAAGCTTGCACGCAGAAAGCAACCACCATTTCATCCCAAATATATCTAAAATAACTTAAGATTTAATAAAAATCTTATTGTAAAGTGTATTTAATTAGACAATAAGAAATGAAAATAATGAAAATTTAAGATTAATAGCTGTGTTAGTGATACTTTTCATAACTCCAGGTTGAAATATTTCAAACCATATTAATGTGAAATTAGGTTTACAAAATTTAAAAAATTCATACATTTCAGACAGCTTAGTTCATTATCAGTTTACAGAATACAGAAAATTGAGTGAGAATACACAGAATCCCACAGAATCCTACAAAGTATTTCAGCCACCAGGAAGTCCTGCTGGAAAAACAGATGAGCTGCTGCTGTCCCATTTCACCCAAAATACACATGCAATTTCTACGTTGGTAAATGGAGAAGGTTTTCTTTAGACTAATGATTTGGCTTAAACTCTGGTTAATTTGTCAAATTATTGTTATAATATAGAAGGACTGCATTATCCAAATTTCTTTAACAGAAAGATAATGTCCAGAAGCTAGAAAAAGAGAAATATCACGGTCAAAGTTGTAAAAGGAGTTAAGCATCACACATTTAATTTATTTCTCAGATTGCTCATATTCACTTTTTGATCAGAAAGGTAGAGCTGGTAAAGGGCTGTAATAACTTTAAGCTCTTCATATGGACGTTTTTTAATGTAGATTTGTATTTTAGCCTAGCTATTCCTGCACTTGATTTATAAGGAAACAAACAAACAAACAAACAAACATTTTATATATTTCTCTTTTTTGTCTAGCTGTTTGAGGTTGTTAACACAGAGACCATTCATGAAAGAGAAGAAAATTACTTGCATTACATATATAACATAGTAAATAATACTAAGGTTATTTACATTAACCATAGTAAATGGTTTAACAGGGGTTTAGAGAAGAGTAGATTTTCTTTTTCCCTTCTTTACAAAACATTTGGATAAAGAATAAATAGCTTAGCAATTACTGGATATTTGGTGGCAAAATTTGTGTTTTAAATAGGAGGACTCTGGAGTAGAGAAGGAAAGATAGAGAACATAGCCAACAAAAGAAGATAGAGGGAACTGTATTTTTAAAGTGAAAACAAAGCCAATCAATAAACAAAGCAAAGAAAGAAACAAAACTAACACCAAATCAAAACTTTATTTCATGATTGCAGATATTCTCTGGAAAGGCTTCCAATTTAGTGATTGTTTTCCAGCTGAGGAACTGGTCTGGAGAAAGGAAGAAAGGAGAGGCAGGGAGGTTAAGGTTCTTGTAATGAAGTTGTGGTGTTAATGCCAAAAAGTTAAAGGTAAAATGTAACAGTTTGTCACAATTATACTTCATATTGGCAGGTGTTCTGAACTTTCTGTTTGATAACTAGACATATAAATTTCAGTTCTTAAAGCTTTGCAGCCAATTTAAGGGCTCATTTATTTCACTGACAGCAAGATATATATGCTGCCTGGCATAGTGGATGTCTGGGGCCAAATCCACCACTTTGTTGCTCGCCTGTCTCATGAGAAGTAAATAGTAGCAATTTTTCAGCATAGGCATACCAGTGCAAGGTGTTTAGCAAATAAATGAGCATAAGATGACCTGTGGTGTCCTGAAATTACTAAAATTCATGAGTAATAAAATGATCTATAGATTGTTAGCAGAGGGCTATAGCAAAGGCTAATTTGCAGTCATTGTAGCTGCACAGGATAATTTGTAACTTTTGAAAATTTAATGACTTCATCAGTTTTTGCCTATTATTTTTATCAATATAATTGTCCAAAAGCTACCTTCAGCAGAGATCTTCTGTCTAAACAAAATCACAGTCTCCTAAATCATCACACTTTGGGTACTTAACTGAATTTATCTGTAGAACTTTTCTTTCACCCTCACCTTACAGTAACAAAAATATATCTTTATCATATGAAGACATACTTTTCATTTTGTTAAATCTTTCTGACGTATAAAACAATTATAAGCAACAAAAAAAAAAAAAAGAAAGAAAGAAAAAGGCAGAAACACTAAGGGAAGAGGAATCTGGAAATAATAATCTAGTGAGCAAACTAAAGTTGATTGGAAATAGATTGACAGCACCTTAAAACAAGATCAAAGACATCAGAAGGAAAATTAAAAGGCAGTGCACATAATATCATGTAAGTTCTTTGGCATTTAATTAAGGTTTTGAAAAGAAAGCAGGGGACATAACACCTTGGATTCTTGATATTGTTTCTAATTTATTTAGATTAGTAATCAACACAAACATACTTAAACAGCCAAGAGAACAAGGACAAAAAAAGTTATTCACTCCTTCACCTACTTGAAAGGTTGACTAATTAATACATTATTCTTTTGTTTTCTGTCTTTAAACATTTGGAATTCTTTGCTATATATGAGTTCTTCACACTTGCTGTCTCGTACATAATCTACAGACAGAGACAACTTTGCATTATCTTGGGTAATATTTCAGGGAAATTAGATGTAAGGCAGTAATCTGATGTAGTTAAAGCTCTGAAGACTCTAGTTATTTTCAGCAGTGCAGAAGTACACTTACTCCTGCACTTATGACTTGCTTTTCAAATGGTACTGCTGCTTTAATGTCTCTGAATTGTTTCACCTGTCTTGTGTATTTCTTTGACAGATATAGAAAAATATTAAATCTTTACTATACTTTTATATGACTCCCTTTCTACACATAGGTCCCCACCTCTTAGCAATATGACTGTAGATTAATGATATCTCACATAAAGTCATCTCTTTGAAAAACAGGAGATTCATCTAATGCTACCGAACAAATTACCCCACACTAGGATTTATCAGGGTCTAACACATTTAACAACAAGTGTGAGTATGAGAGGAATATTCCATCTTCAATAATGAGAGAAATGTTCTGTGCATGTCTGTCAGGAAATATTTGCACCTTAATCTAGGAAACTGAAAATAGAAAATGGGAGAATACTCTGTGCCATCTCCGCTTTCTTTAAATTGCATTCTTAATTAAAGAAGATGATTTTTCATACCAATTAAAAAGGAAAGCTAATTAATGTCATTTTATCAATGCAGAGAAATAGTAAATTTTGGCGGATGCTTGAGAAATGCTTTAAGATGATATTTATCATGAGAGTACTAGAGAAAGTACAAATGCAATATAGGAATGTCTCAAAAGTACAGTTCATTCATACATTTGAGAAAGGAAAAGGAAAGAAACAAAATGAGAAGCTAGTATGCTTACTTTACAGTTTTTAATTGCTTTTTAAGCTTTATAATACTTCCAAAAGCAAATAAAATGTAAGCATATTCATACGTGTAGTCCTCTTTAGACTTTTTAAAGACAGTTCTATAACACTGCAGAACAAATTTCTGTTTTAAAAATATTTTTGAGTTATGTTTAAAAATTTATGACATACTAAGTAGTATTCCATTGAATAGTCATATTGCTCTTCGAGTTATATTTAAAAATGTAATAAAGTAAAATAAATCATTTGCGGCAAAGAGTTTCTCCAGACCTGGATGGGACTTCAGAAAGAGACCTTGCCCTTTCTAAAAGTTGTGCATAATGTTTATTATAATCAGAACATATGGACCATCTAATTAGTCCCAGAGCTTCAGAATCGCTGCTTAAAACACAGTAAGTGGGAATTGTTCCTTAAAAAGGTCAACACAAATAGAATATCTGGGGGCTTTTTATTTTTATTTATTTATCTCCTTCTTAGTCAATGAGCTATTGTATTCTTCCTTGTCAGTTATCTTGGGCAGAGAGTCTAGAAGGAGAATAGAAAAAGACTAGATACCACCTCTGTTAGTCTGCTACTGAAAAACTAAAAAAAAAAATCTGTTTCATCTTCTCTTAATCATGCTTCCTGAGGAGCCAAAGCTGATGGAGCTGAAGATTATAGAAAAATGAAGCAGAAATTTAATATTGTTTTTACCTTGCACTAACTTATTTTCTACTTTTATTCTCAGTATTGTCTTTTGTTCTTGTCGTGGTTTGACTCAGCAGATAGCTAAGTTCTACACAGTTATTCATTCACCCTCCCCCCTCCCTAAATTTTTAAATTTTAAATTTTTATTCTTTCATACTATGAATATCAAGATCAAGCGCTGTATCTTTTTTTGTTTGTTTTTAAATAGTAAAATAAGTGGCTTCCCCTCTTGTCCCTATCTCTCTATGCTCCCTTCAGTGTGTGGAGAAGAGCTTTTTAACAATACCTAACAGCTATTGGTAAGATAACCTGACAACTGGTTCTTGAATATTATATTTTTCTCTACAGAATGGTAACACATGTTCTTTAACAGTTATGAAATACAGGCCAAAATGACTATTGGGAGAAAAAAGAAGAAAAAAAGGACAAAAAGATAGAAATGACGTAAGTTAGTGAGGAAAGTAAGCTCTAAATGTAACTGAGAAACCTTGAAAATTGTAATGCACAAGTAAATGCAGCCTTGGACAATTCAAACTTTTGTATTTAGCATTTATATAGTCAATAAACTCAACTGACATTGACCTTGGGAGCAAAATGGGGCAATTTTTTCACTTCGGTGAACTGTTATTACAGAGTTTCTCTAGTGTATTAGACACAAGCATTCATTCCATCAACATCAAGTGCATGCTATCTTTTTTCATTTTCTTTTATTTTGTCCTAACACTGTTACTGTGGTCAGTATAGGGGAAAAAAATTACTTTGTCTGAATGTTAACTTCATCTCTGGCATAACAATATTGAAATCAACTTTCTTTGTTATATTTTTTCTTTACAGAGAAATTTGGACATATTTGTTTTAGTGATAATACAATAGGCCATCTCAATAAAAAAAAATTACTTCATTGTTATATATTCAGGAGTGGATTTCAAGTTTAAAAGCTTCTGAGTGTCTAAGCATGGTCTGAAATTTTATAGATAAATTGCAACTAATACACATTTCCAGGCAATCTGCCAATAAGAAGGAGCACAGATGGAATATCCTTACATATATGACTTTTACCGTGTTATAATTCAAAGCTGTTGACTGACAGCAGTGGTGCATGCCATCTAAATAGCCACATATATAAATCAATAGGAGTTAAAAGATCATGGTGTCTGTGTTGTAAACAGTTATACAGCAACTAAGCTTTGCTCAGACCAGGAAGGATAGAAGTCTGCTTTGATCCCACTGCTAGAACTTTTTTCAAGAATATATTGAAATTGCATCTAGGTCTGTTGATTGCTCTTAAGATCAAGTTCATTCCAAGTTCTCACTTCACTGCTGGAAAAAAAATCCATGCCCACAATAAACGAGTTCTCCTGTGGTGTTGGCTCAGCTACACACAGAAGCTTCTCAAATGAAGAAGAAAGCATATCTGTTCATTTTCTTATAAAAATGTTTATCGTCTTCAAAACCAGATTAAAGGAAAAAAAATAGCGGTATTACTAAGATTACTAGAATTAAGGTAAAGGTGATGCTCAGTGTCACTCAAATGAGATTCACTAATTCCATTCTATCTTGAACATTGACATGTGCAGCTGAATGTACAGATTTAGTTTGTGCTTACGTATTTACCAGTAGCAAGTTGCCACATTTCGGGAAAGTATTGCTCAGAGAGAAACTAAAGACAGATTAATATACAATTAAATGTATGTATAACTAAATGTGAAGAGAAAAAAAAATAGTGAAAATGAAAAAAATGTATCTATGGAGAAGAGATATTATGATCTGAAAAAAAACTACCGCATTCCAGTACATAATATTTAATCTAACAGAACAACTCAATATACATGAAGAAATGGCAACCAATCTGTAGAAACAACTTTAATGTTGTTTAATTTATCTTTTGTATTTTGGAGATGTCCACAGGCACCAGAAAAAGGCACTTTTATTGTTGTCCCACAATGGCAAAATATAATTGAATTTGTTATCTTGATCAGAATGAGCTTTACACCCCTGGGAATATTGTCAACATGGGCTCTTTTAAGGATCCCATAATGAATACAGGTTGTCAGAATTTGAAAATAGGCTTTAACACATTGGTTGCTGAGATGAGAGGAAACAAAAAACATGCAATCCAGAAATAGCCTATGAATTATAGAATATGTTTGAGAACTAGCAAACTATCTATTTGAAAATTAAAAACATGGCAAATCAAAATAAACAAATAAATAATATCCCTTACTTGAATAAGATATTTTTACAATACCTTGTGTAAATGGAACTTCTTTCAAAGAGGTATTGCTTTATTTCTGATACATTATTTAGCTGGGGAAGGATTTTGTTTGCCTATTCTGAAGGACTTGCCTGTTTCCCTTTTTTTCCTGATGTCTCTTATTGCTGTCTTATGTCCACAATATGTCTACTAATGATCAGTCTAATGTTACTCGTGATATAACTGTCCAAAAGCCAAATACAGGAAGCATCATGCCTTTTCAGGCAGTCACCTTTTGTCACAGTTTCTCAAGCATACTAAAGTTCCAAGTTTCACAGTTTTGTTCTAATGATATATATATACTAGCTGCTCCATAGACACTGAAGAGAAAAGCAGAAAAGACAAAAACTGTAGTCCTCTTGTAATTTATTTTCATATCAAGGAAGCTGAATATTTTGATAAGCATGCCTTCCACAGCTAAAGCTAACTTTATTAACCCTCTCTTTATAACATTTGCCTTCCAGACTTCATATTTTGAGTACTGCTTCTCCATGGCCTTTCTTCTTTTAACTTACAATCCCCTCCAGAACCCTCTCTACTCTTTCTCTTGTCCTTGGACAATCTCTTTCTTTTATTCCTGCTCCTTGTATACTATTTTTTTTCTGAACCTACTAGTCGTGAGCATATCATTGGGGGGGAAAAAAAATCTTGCTGTTACTACTGTCATTGTATGAGAAGAAACAGAAGCAAAATATAGAATTTAACACATTCTACCACCATCTACTAAAACAATATAAAGAATGGTACTTTTGTTTTCTAATTTAGAAAATAGGAATAAAAATAAAGCTCAGCAGGTGCCTGGAATAGTTCAGGTCAAGTCCACGCTTTCAGATCAGAGAAGGGTTGCCAGACTTCTTGTTTCTTCAGGCTTTCATTAAATCTCTTGGTATTGGACCAGAATACTTATTATACCACTCCCCTTCTTTCTTCACATAATTTTGAGACTGTACAGGAGTTACAGCAATCAGTGATTTTCAGTGCTTGTGTTCTCGCTTCCTAATTGGGTCAGACACAGCAAAAGCTCCTTAAGCAGAGAGAGGAGTTTCATCAATAAATTGTCAGCAGAGGCTCCTAGACCTCAGAAATTCTAGATTCACCTCTGTTGGGATTTTCTAATGGGTTCAGAAGTAGGGAAACTCTCACTTATCCATGTTTTAGCAGTAATAAAGCACTCTGTCTCAGTTTGAGGGATCTGGGCTTGTTCAGCCTGAAGAAGACTCTGGGAGAACTCATTGTGGCCTTCCAGTCCTTAAAAGCTTATAATCAGGAGGGAGACAGGCTTTTTCATAGTCTGATAGTGATAGGACAAGGGGGAACAGTTTCAAACTTATAGAGGTGAGATTTAGACTAGATTTTAGGAAAATTTTCACTCAGAGGATGGTGAGGCACTGAAACAGCTTGCCCAGAGAAGCTGTAGATGTCCCATCCCTGGAGGTGTTCAAGGCTAGCTTGGATGGGGCCCTGGGCAGCATGATCTAGTGCCTGATCTAGTGGTTGGCAGAGGTATGGGATCTTTAAGGTTCCTTCTATAATTCAATGAATTTTTCAGCCATTAGGGTAGGAGAGTTCTGTGGAGATTCCAAAAATGAAAAAAAAATCTACAAGACTGTATAGCCATTAACTACTAGACTCCTCTCGCTACACTAGACTCCTCACAATCATGCTTTAGAAAATTCATTGCAACAATGTACTATGACTTAGTTAGTAAGGGATTTTTAAATGTGTCTGTGTGATTTGGAAGCATGCAAAACCCACAGAAAATTATTCATATTATAAAAACAAAGAAGCTGCTAAAGGCTTCTGCTCCTAAGATGAAAAGTGCTTTTGAAAATTTCCCTAAAAACTGATATTTAAAAAAAGGGAAGAAGGATTTAATGTCGTGTTGAAACAAGCTTTGGTAAAATTGAATTTCTGCTCTTAAAGAGAAAGAGACAGAAAGAAGGTTGTTTCAGTTGAGGATAATTAATTCTGCTGAAATCACTGATACCCTGATAGTAAAAAGTATACACAAAACAACAACAACAATTTCAATTTCTTCTCCTGTTTTCTGTCATTCTGTTCATTGAAGTCTACAATTCTCTTTTGTGTATCAAACAATGTAAGGCACTGCAGTATCAGATAGAGCAATAATTCTTTAGACAAAAATCATCTTGTTGACATTACTGTGTGCATGTCTGGAGCCCTATATTATTTGGGCACAGTCCCTAATTCAGGCTGTAAATAAGTGCCACATACTTGATCAGAAGTGACAACATGCTGTGAAAAACTGTAACTACAAACTATAAAGAGTTAATTATACTAGTTACTAGTAATTGACTTAGGACAGACTTTTACAGGACTGTGAATGCATTCCTCAGAGTAAGGATTTCCGACAAAAAAAAAAAAAAAAAACAACTTTCCCAGTGAAATTAATTTTGCTTAAATGCTTATACCTATAAGGAAGATTTAAAAAAAAAAAATCAGCCTTCAGAGCTGTTGGAAAGGAATAGATACTTTCATTATGTGCATTATTATATATTGAAGTAGACATCCGAGTTGACTGTTCCCAGTGTTTGCTTCTCTTCAACTGCTGCAAATGGGCATGTTACAAACCCTAAATTTTGGTAAGAGAAATCCGTCCAGTTTCATATGTGGACATACTGAATGGCATAGAAAGGAATGAAGAGTATTTGGTCAAATCACCACAAAGAGCACAAAACACCACAAACAATCACAAAATTCCTTAATACATATCTAGAACTGTTTTATTTTCCACAGCAATATATATATTAGTCTAGTTAAACTGTAGCAACCTTAGGCAAGTAAAGCATTGCTACCTAAATCAACTCTGAGCATACTATAGCAAGAAAATGTCAAAGCTAATTTATTTCTACTAGTCTGCAAAAATTGATATCCTCTCTATTATTTATTTTAAGACAAGTAGAGTTATTAAAGTAGAATACTGCAATGGATTCAATGCTGCTTATTTTGAATCAAATATCTTCGGTACACTATATCATTTAGACTTCATAAATGTTCTGTAGTTTCTCGTTGTCAGTATATGATGAAAATAATTTTATAATATTCTGAAACCAGTGTCTGTAACCAGTATTAAGACACAGAAATATGGTAAGAGAAATAGACAAACTAATAATAGAGAACAGTATATCAAAGGTTTAAAACAACCTTATTTACACAATATGGTGAGTAATGCATGATCCACATTATAGAAGTAGTAGAGGACTGGTAACTGTACAGTCCTGGCATCTAGATTGTGGCTTCATCCATTCCTTGGTGCCTTTTTACAGATTCCAGAGTTTCTTCAGATCTCAATTATTATTTTAGTAATAAAAGATATTTCTAAATATTCAAACTCACCGTGCATAGATGGTATTAGAAAACCACTAATATTTTGAATAATGCACTGGTCTTAAAATGTGAAGGATCTCCTCTGAAAAGAGATTTATTGCTTTCTTTTCCAATTGTGTTTATATTGTAGGAAACTTACATTCAAAAATAATTAGAAAAAGGCAAAGTTGCACAACTGTTATGAAATATACTGGAAAATAAAACAGAGAAAATATAAGGAAAAACTGGATATTTTGAAAAAAATATTCTGAAACAACAGCGAAAAATGCTAATAGATAAAAATAGCAGGTGTGCATTTGCCAAGGTAGAGCATATAAATAGGAGAAAAATCTCATATTTTGGCTCAAATTGAATTAATTATTATCTTTTGTATTTTGTTTTCCTGTGTTTTCTGTGCTGTGGAACAGTATAAATAGTTCATGTGAATTTGATATCTTCAGATTTGCTGCCATGTGGTGTATTTTGTGTATTAAAGTCAAAATGCTTCCATGCAAATATCCTAACTTTAAAAATTCTGTTATTTCTTAAGTAAATAGAATAAAACATATTAGCTAATAGTGGTATATAACATCCAGCATATTTAAAATAGTTATAAAAAGAACTGCTGTATTAAAACAAAAATAAATCTGCTAGTACAAATTCCATATGCACAAGTAACATTTTAAATTAATATGCTATGACATTCAATTAAAGGAACTGTTATGTGAAGAAAATTGGGAGGGGTTGTAAAATCAGCATGCTTTGCTTCAAGAATACGTTTTGCCAGAGAACGTAGGAATAGAAGGACATCTATGGCTCATCTAGGAGAAAGTGCATGCAGCATGTAATTTCACCACAGCCAGTTATGTCTTGTTGCCCTGTTGCATCCTTTTACAAGTGGCTAACTGTGGAAAATATTTTTAAATAATGGCTTCTGCGTGAACAAGAATATTGTTTTGGAANGTGAGAAAGAGACTAAAGATAGCCAGATGCAGATTGGTAGATTGCTTTCATACTGGAGAGCAGACAGGGTCTAATTCTCACAGTTGGGCGATATAGCTACAAGGAGACTAACAGAAGAGGAAGGAACTGATCAGGCATTCAGCATTTGTTATCTGCCTCACTGACATCTTTAGAGGTCTTATCTGAGCACGTGGAAGTAATAGGAATTCCAAAGCTCTTGGATCACTCTGTCATTACATTGGTCATCTACTACTATGCTTTCCAGCATCTGTTATCTGTTACTGGATAGTGTTCATGAGGCTTGGTATGAGAACCTTCTTATCATTACTCAGCTAAGCTATAACCATGCAGTTTCTCAGCTTAAATGAGAAAAATTTCCTATAATTTAGTATCTGACCCTTTAGAAATTGCCTCCCATATAAACTAAATATAATGTACACCCTTTTAGAGCAAGGTGATGCTGAGGATCAACTTTCTTGAATACCTACTGAAATATCATAATTTCCCGACAGATCTGGCATTGAGATAATCAAGAATTCCTCTTCAAAGAGATTTGTTTGTCCTTTTTAGCTGGAGCACATTAGCTGCAAGGTCATTTCTTCTCTGCTGCCCTGTTCTGTATAAGATATTCTACTTTTATTTTGAAAGTGGACTAGAAATAAGGATGTTCAAAATGTAAATCTGAGCTGTGATTGCATAATTTACCATGGAAATATATCAGTTTTGTTGCTTTTTTCCTCATCTGCAGTAATTGTTGAGCCTGCTTCACCCAGCCCTCAGAGACTGATAAACAAGTTCTGGGGTGTTCCAGGTACTTTCACCACCAAATAGAACATTAGACTCATCTGCATATTTCCCCTCACTAGCCTCACAAAGCTCCAAATCTACAACTCATTGTTATGCTTCACGTAACAGAGAAGTCTTCATAGAGCCATTAAACTCCAATTAGGAGGAAGTATCAAGCAGCGTGGAGCCAGGGAACTCTCATATATACCAAGCCTCTAGAAAAAGTAGTGGGATTTCATAAACAATATTGTTTGACGCTGATGAAAAATAGATCCAGGTACAGAAGAAAATAATGACTTTTAAAGAAGAATCTTTGTAAATATTCAATACAATGAAAAGAAAGAACAAATGAATGTTAGACAACATGACAACAAGAATAAAGTAATATCTCACAGAGAAAAGAAACAGAAGGGAAATAGGTCAGTTAATAAATGAAGAAGCTGAAATTAATGCTGAATAAAAAATGGCCTATATGCTGATTTTTTTTTTCTTGTACTTACATAATCTGTTTTTGGCAGGGAAGCTAAAAGAGAGATGTTGATATGAAGAGCAATACCATGAAGATTTATTACAGTGAAGAATAGAGACAGAAGCATCGGCAGTGCTTTGGGAAGTTCAGCATATAAACGTCAACCCATCTGTAAAGAATCATGGACTAGACTTCTGAAAGAATGCATTATTTACAGCTCCCATTTAGGTGCCTGGACATTTAACAAGCAATGACTGTATCAGAGCTGGTAAGTGAGTAACCATGTGTCTCAATGTTAAGTAAACATGTGACACGATGAGACCAGATGATTCTGATCACCGAACCCTTCTGAAGAGATAAACATTTCATATAGGTGAGAAAATGGGAATGTCATTGCCTTTGACAATCTCCCTTTTGGAAGATAGTTTAAGGATGAAGAATTGTGAATTAATATACTTGTCTGATATTAAAATTTTAAAACTAGCCTATGAAGAGACAATAGAAAATGCACTTAAAATTTAACAAAACATTTATTTAAATGCTATATTTGGTAAACTTGATTCTCTCTCTCATATGTGGCCAAAATACTTGGAAAAAAAAAGTTACTATAATGGGAATCTCCAAGAGTATGCTGAAAGCAATTCTAACGTTCTTGAATGCCAGTGACAACTTAAGAACCAAAGTCAAAAGGTGTAAGGAAAGATGCAAATATCTAAACCACTTGAGAAAATTTGAATAGCTTTGTTTAATTCTGATGTTATAGAGCCAATGGCTGCACTGTATTTTCAGGTCTGTCTGGAAGATAGTTTCTGAACAGTACCAGATCTATACTTTCATTCTTAATGCTGCATTCAGTTCCTAAAGATATAAAGCCACCATACACGTTTATGTACACATATGCAAATTCATAACCATGTTCAGTGGATCTTTTACTCCTACCTATTGACAAACATCATTATTTCATAAGAATTCATGCAACTTGAGAATGTGTGACAGATTGCTCGTATGCTGGGTTTAATGTTGATTTTCAAACATTTACGGTTAGGAATCTTAATATCTGCCCAAAATGACTGAAAGACTATAAAAAAGTTGTTCCAGGAAACAATTTCAGAGGTGCTATTAGCACAGGCATGTATTTCCTTTCTGGTGTTTGCTGTTCTCAAACCAGATCAAAATATAGATAGAAAAAATGTGCAACTGTCTGAGTCCATTTATCTATACTGTCAGGTATCTCTGGAGGGCTTGTATCTACAGATGTGAGACAAAATGTTCTTATGTCTTCAACTACTGGTCACAATAAAGTGGTAAAGAAACCTGCCATTCAATGAGTAATTAGAATTACTTAATTAATTACCCAATCTCTTTCTATCAGAAGAAAATGAAGGCATACTAAAAAGAATTCACAAGCCAGAAAGAATCTAGTTATTCTTTTTCAGAATAACTGAAAAAGTTTTCAGAATGCTAGATTAATGGATTGCTGAAAGGAGACACAAAATAGCCATAAAACTTAGTATATGTACAATTATTTTATGAGGTAAAAAACTGAAAGTGTGTAATTATAAATGTTACATGTTTTTATATCATTACGAAAAAAGTTGTGAAAAATATACAATAATAAAAGGGAGTTTGCATTAAAGAATAGAATGAAAATTAAGAAAATAAGGAAATTTAGAGCTCATCTGTGCAGCCATGAGAATAGGCGAAAAGAGATTTTAAAAGCTCGGTCTCACTGTGTGTTACTAAAAGACTATAACTTACCTATTTCATTGTATATCATGTTTCCTGATTTTTTTTGTTTGATTGTTTTTGTAGTTTGTGCCACTAAATGAAAAAAAAATCCATGTGTTCTTTATTTGTAAAAATCATACCTGTAAAGCTATTTAATATCATTACTTGGTTCATGATTCAATGCTTTTTATTTGAGAAACTAGTGCTGCACAAAGCACAGGAAACAGGTGGATCTGTGTCTTTATCAGACGACCAAAGTAAAGGACAGTATGTTATTCTATTGTTCTTGAAGGATACAGTGATTCTGAGCATTGTAGTGTCAGGTTTTAATTAGTTCTGCAGTACATGGCCATTTTATGTCTATGCCTGGTCTTGCAGTCTATGCTTTCACATTTTTCTTACATTGTTCTTATCTCAGCCATGAAGCAAACATAATGGTTGACATTTTTCTACACTTGTTTGCTTTTAATTTCAAAAGATATAAGCAATGAATACAAATAACAAAAAAGATGACTGTAGAGATAAAAAAATATTTTCAGGTAAACATCACAGGAAACAAAAAATAATTTACTGTAAATGGTATGTAAATATTTATAAAGAACAATGAGAAACTCTGCAGTTTAATGTCACTGTGTAATTATGACCAGTCTGCATGTTCTACAGTGCAATAACATGGAATTACAACATAAATAAAAACAGCATCACTACGACTAAGGCTGGTGAAGATGGAAAGAAGGATTCATCTTTTTGCTTGTTTATTTGTTGGTTTTCAGAAAAATAAATTTAAAACAAACATACTACATGATTATAACAGGCAAAATAGATGCTTACTTAGCTTTTAAATGCCTGCTATCTCTTACCTGTAGGATATTTAGAATCTCAGACATCAGAAAATATTTTTCTTATATGTAGATGAATTAATATGAGGGGGGTATAAGGAGTCTATTAGTTTCAAAGGAAATATCTTGAGGTGGATTTCCTTATTATTGCAGCCTTTCATTTCTAATTTGTATATTTAACTGTAGTTTAATATTATTTTTAATAACTTTTCTATCTACACCATTATTATTGTCAATTTATTGCTTTGAAACATATGCTCCTTATTGCCACTAGATGGAACTGAAAAACTTCCTAATTTCTCAGATTTTCTACCTATAGAGATGCACACCAATTTGTTTACCATAAAAAAATGGGAACAGTCCAGAGCTGATATTTACCAAGTTAGGGAATTATGGAAGGATATCAGAAGCACAGGAGCTGGAACTTGGTGTAGCACTACTTTTGTCGTTTAACGGCCAAAAAAGAAGCTATTAAAAACATATTAAAAGGTTGCACCTTCGTATCAATGAAGATAAAAAGAAATCCCTAAAAAAAAGGAAAAATGTAAAGGAATCACAATCATAGGAGGTAGATGGGACCTCTGGATATCATCAAGTCCAAACCCCCTGCTAAAGCAGGTTGCCTAGAGCAGGTTACACAGCAAAGTGGCCGGATGTTTTCAATATCTTCAGGGAAAGAGACTCCACAGTCTCTCAGTGGCTTGCTGCAACACTCTGCTGCCTTCAAAGTAAATGAGTTTTTTTTCATGTTCAGATGGAACTTCCTGTGTTCTAGTTTGTATACATTGTCCCTTGTCCTGCCTCTGGGCTCCACTAAAAAGAACCTGGTCTCATCCACTTCACTCCTGCCCTTTATATAGTTACAAACATTGGTAAGATCCCCTCTCAGTCTGCTCTTCTCCACACTAAACAGTCTCAGGTTTCTCTGTCTTTTCTCATAAGGGATTTGCTCCAGGCTCCTCATCAACTTTGTAGCCCTCTGCTGGACTCCCTCCAGTAGTTTCCTGTCTCTCTTGAACTGGGGAGTATGGAACTGGACTCAGTACTCCAGATCTTGCTTCACCAGGGCACAGTGGAGGTGGACCTGCTGGCCTTGTTCTTTTTAATGCACCCCAGGATACTATTGGCTTTCTTTGCCACAAGGGCACACTGCTGGCTCACAGTCAACATGTTGTCCACCAGGACATCTAGGTCCTTCTCTGCAGAGATCAGGAAAAGGAAAATAAGAAAAGGAAAAAATAAAAGAAAAAGAAAAAAAAAAGGAAAAGAAAAAAGTAAAAGAAAAGAAAGAAAAAAAATAAAAAAAATACCACCCTGCCATTACAGCTTCCAAAACTGAAATAAACTCAAAATTGATCTTGATTGTTTTTTCAAAAGATGCTTTGGAGACAAACCAAGACAGATGTTCGTTTTCCGTGTATCTGAGGTCTAATTGTACAAAGACATGTAACAAAGATCAAAAGGTTTTGTTGTTTTTTTTTCTGTTCACTTGTGACAGATTATTTCTTTACACATCTCACAGGAATAAGTATTTATTCTTCTTCTGAAAGATGCAATCATGCAAAACGATTAATTTTGTGATGTATTCAAAATAAAAACCAATAATGTGATGTATTTGCTTTTCTTTCAAAAATCTATCGTCTTTTTTGATAGTTCATTTCTGTGGCAGGATGCTATCATTAGAATAGCTGTTTCTGCACTTAGTTCATCTGCACTTGAATGAAACATGAAAAGATGTCCAAAAAAAAAAGTAAAACCTTTTAATTAGCATAATTTCTTATATATTCTTATATATTCTTCTTATATATATATTCTTATATAATTCATTTGGATTGGTTTAACCTAATCAGATTAGAATTTAATTTAGACTAAATTCAAGAATTCTATATAACTAGAAACTCTTCTTTTTCTGCGACTAGGGGAACTAGTCAACCTTTCTGTCAACCTTTCTGCTAAAATATTAGTAAAAATATTTGTTTCCCTGTCTTGTGAAGCATTATTCTGTATCTATCTTTCTTAAATGAGATAAAACTGCAGTAAATGCATAAGAAATTGATAGTTTCTAGCATTGCTCAAGAATTGTATGGAGCCTCAAAGCATCTGCCTTTCAACAAGAAGCTCAGGCATATGAAATCAACTGCATGTATTTAAAATATAAACATATATATTAAATGCTGTTGCATTAGGAATTTAGAAATGAGCATATTAGGCACCCAACTGTCAATACACGGCCATTGCACATCAATGTATTCTCTTCAACCTACCTGCATAATTGAGAAATCTCATCAGTGTCAGTGAACTTAGCACTACTAAACTTTTTTGATACTCATTTCAAGGGTAGTGTGTAAACTTCTTTTTTTTTTCTTTTAATCTTTATAGTTATCAGATTTTCTTATTCAATTGTTAGACCTTTTCTTTGATCTTTCCTTGGCATGACAATCCCTTTAATTCTCTCCTAAATGCTTCTCTTTCTGCAGCCGTCACCTAGATCTCCCAGCTCCTAGAAATATATCACATTCCTAGCATAGTCAACATCTATCCAAAAGGGCAAAACACTGTGATAAGTATTATAAGCTGTCTTAGTTTCTAACTGAAACTTTCTCTCTTAGTGTCTACTACAAAGCTATGTTTTGGAAAACAAGGCTGATAACACCCAGCAGTGCTGAACAGAATCAAGGACATTTGTATGTCTCTGCCAGGAGAGTGAAGAGGCTGGGGGGGCCGCAGGGAGCTGGGAGGGGACAAGAACAGGGCAGCTGCCCCAAAGTGACCAAAGGGATATTCCATAATATTCCATATGACATCCTGTAATATAAGGAAGGGAAGTGAGCGGGGAGGGTCTGTTTTGCTTGGGGATTGGCTAAGCATCAGTCGCAGTCGGCGAGCGATTGCTTTGTACAATCACTTGTTTTGTACATAATTATCATTACTGTTATTTATTACTGTTATTTTACTCTATTTTCCTTTTTCTGTTAGTAAATAGTTTTTATCTCAACCCACGAGTTCTATCTTATTTCTTGATTCTCTCCCACATCCCACCTGGGAGGAGGGGGGGGCGTGAGCGAAAGGTTGTGTGGTGTTTCCAGGCCTACCGGCTCAAACCATAACACAAGCATATGATAAACTTCTACCTAGAAAAAGATATTTATTCAACCTCATTTTTATTTTTTTTATTGAGTGTAGACTGAAAAAACTACTGTAAAGCAAGCTAGGATGTCTAAGGAAATGGGTAAAATACCCTTGTTTACTGTGGAGTTCTGAGTAGAAAGGGTAATATTTAAAGTTTGTACACTAGCACTCTTGTAGCAATGTTTCTTTGACTATACCTTTAAGACATTAACTACATGGAAGAAGTTCATTATTTCTTCTATTTTCTATAAAGAAGCCTGTGTGTTTTAAGGCTTCTGCAGTACCATATGAATATTCTGAGAAATCTCTGAAAAAAGGGGGATAAAAAGCTGGGAGGGGACAAGAACAAGGTAGCTGACTTAAACTGACCAAAGGGATAAAAAGGGGATAAAACAACAACTTACATTTTCGGAACAGATGTGATAAAAAAAAACCTGTTTATATGAGAAAGTGTGTTTTTTTAGTTCATGAATGCCCCATGGACCTGGAAGAGCTAAGGAAGCCTCAAGGTTGTGAGGTCTTCCTTCTTTTTCCTTTGGGATGAGGTGCTACTATAGCCTTTGTAACTATTAAATATATACATAAAATAAGAATCCATGCCAAAAGCAAACATGTAAATTACTCTATAACTTTGTTGGTGAGTTCAATTACGGTAGAACTACCTTCTTTTTTTTTGCCAAAATGGAATCTATATTTCAAGAATGTCTCTATCAAATACTGGAGTGGTTTTCTGTAGTATATTTTATTTTTGCACTTTAAAATATATCAAATTTTGATACCTTAAAATAGGTCCACTTGGTGGCCTAGAGACACTTGCTTTTGTTTATACAATTTTATTGTATCAGTTCATATGGTATAATAGCATTAAGTCATTATTACCAAACCTCCAATTTCTGAATAAAGAAGACACACATCAGTACTTACTTATGCATTTCACTACTACAATTGTACTAGTGTGCTAGGTATTTCAAATACTCTAGATATATGCTGAGATTTTACCTGGTTTGAGTCAGATATCTTCACAGACTTCAATAGGGCTAGTCAGTTTTTACTGAAGCATATTACACAAGTTAAAAGTTTTAACACTGCATATGATTACATATTATTATTTTCAGCATTACTGTTTTAACAGTATTGCAGTTCATACTCTGAGAATAAACAAATTGACAAGAAAGAAAAGCAAAGTAAATATCCAATCTTGAATATAAATTGTTATTGCTTTTTACTTATTCATCTTTGTAATTTTAATTGCTTAGATTTTCAACTGGATTAATATCAGAGGTTGATTAGGAAATGTTCTAAGCCTTCCTTTGTAAATTCCAAATATTTTCCATTAGATTTCCCATCTTTTTTTTGTTTTCTTCTCTTCATTCCAGCTTCTATTGTAGTAAATATCCAGTCAGGAAAAATCCTGAACAATGCAATCCTTCAACAAGCAGTGCTTGAAGAGAGTACTTAAAGACCATTTTCTGCAAGCATGTACTTTATGCTTAAATAGCCTCAGTTATGTTAGTGAAAATACTCTAATAGGACGACTATGGTGAATAACAGTTTGTAAGCAAATTAGTTTAATCAGTTAATATCAGAAAAGACTTTGATATGAAAATTGATGCACTGTCATGTTGTCAGAGACAGTTTTATTTAAACACTTCAACATTGCCTGATGCATCCAGTTTAGGGAGATTGTACTAGAAGTAAAGAATGACCCGCCCATGTTGCTTAACTTTAATTAGATGCAGATTCTGCTTCCAAGCTTTGCAAGATCTCTTCTACCAATTAAGGATCAACAGAATCCTTTGCCCTGGTTTCTCTCTGCAAGTCTTGATTTGTTCTTTGCACTCTTCTAGTTTAAAATGTTATCTCTTCCACCTACACGTTTTACATCTGGATTTGTTATTTTAAGAGACAATGGAAATTCCAGATTTGGCACTGATTTTGGCCCAAGAAATTATTTACGAATTCATTTAAAATAGTTATAAATAAATATATAGTTCCTGTATAGGATCAAGAAAGAACAAGTTTCTCACAAAATCAAATTAAAAAAAGATATTGGCTCTCCTGTATGCATATGATATCTACTTTGATGGAAAACACAGTTTTCCATGATCTGTTATGTTAATTCTATAATCACCAACCTAATCTCTCTAAAAGGAAATTAAATCCTTTGACATAAAAGCCATAGATTAGAGAAAAAGACACCAAAGACAAAATCAGTTACAAAGAAAAATCCATCTCTCCTGAGATCTAAATAAATTCAAATATGTAATTGATTAGTCAATACTAAGAAAAAGGTGAAAAGAGAAAAATGCTGAAAGAAATGGGACTCTCTGGAAAGACAATTCCAACAGTTTAGCTAGAACTAGAGAGGAGAACTGGCACAGGATTCCCAGAAAGACTTTGAAGCCTCCAGCCTTGTAGATATTCCAAACCTGACTGGACATGGAACTGGACAACCTGCTCCATTAGACCTAGATTTGTGGTCCTTCCAGTGGTCCCTTCAAACCTCAGTTATTTTATGTTCTTCTGTCATTCTGTCATTCTGTGATGTATGTTTAAATGAATACCGATCTTAGGAGAAATCAGACTTCAAAAAACTCAAAACATGTCACCTAAGAATCATCCAGTCATATATACTTGAATACCTTTTATACAAGTGTTCTTTTTTTTTTTTTTTTTTAAAGCTGTGAATTTAACTTTTTTTCCTGTTATTTTCATGATCTTCGTTTCAGAGATTGGAAGCTGGTGAATTTGATTTTCCTTTTAAATATCGTAAATGGATGTGTTCGTTCTTATGTCATTACATGAAGAACAAAAGTTGTGCTGACATGTACCCCACATTTGAATATAAATGTCCACCATCCTTGTATGAACATGAAAGTCTTTCCTTGCAGGACCAAGTATCCTTGTAAAGAAGGACTGAACTGTTTGTCTACTGTCCCAAAGTGTTCACAATCTGCTCCTCTCATCAATCCATTCCTCTAATCATTAAAAAAGTAGTGCTGAATCCTGGTTTGCCCAGAAGACAAGAAGAAAATTCTCTGCTTAACAGAGAAAACCTCAGCAAAACCTCAGCATTCACATACATATATGCTTATATACCTTAATCCTGTAGAAATGTTCACAGAATCTATTCAGAGACAAGTTCTCAAAATAAATATTCTCAAGAGTATGATCCTTGTCATGGTGATGTCTTTGGTCTTGGAGTCTAAGAAAGTGAAAAATGGATTCTTCAAATAAGCTTGCTCTTTACTTACTTTTTCAGTTTTCAGGGCCTTGCAGTTCTTCTGCAATGAAAATTCATTTTGACATGCATACAATATAAATGATTCACGGTGTGTATAACTATAAGCTACATCACTATATCATTGTGAGAGCTGATATCTCCCTTTGAACTGCATTTCAGAATTGGTTGATGAGTTAGTAACATTATGCCAAAGCAGCAGATTAAAGTAAGAAATGCATTAGAGAGCACTCTAAGACAGATGGATGACCTTTTGCTTAAAGCAACACCCATTTTATTCCTGTTTCAAAGTCTTAACTGCTATGTCTTTATTTCTTTATATCAGCTAAATAGCTGTTTGTATTCAAATACTATAATGATCTTTCAGTAAGAGTTATTTCCCCAAAAGACTACACAATGTAATATTACCTCTGTTTTCCTCTTGGGTGACAGAAAGAACACTATTCTTCCTGACAAATCTAGTCAGTATGAAAAGATGAAATCTCAAAAATGTTTATGTCGAATTATGTGACATGTATTTTCCCTACTTTAATGGTCCCTTTAAATTCCACTAGAACCGTATCTTCATCATCTCATCTTTAGGTCCAAAATATTTCCTCATATGGAGCACAAAGTGTTCTTTAGATGTAAAGAGATAGTATCAGATTACATGTGTCTCCAAAAAGATATATTTCATGCATTCTGTTTGTGTATATTGCTTTAACATCCATTCACAGGAGATAAACCACCTGTCTCAGATTGTTGATAGCAATATACAGAACTACATGCAGCGAAATGAGTTTTGGGATTAAAATGAGTTATTAGCTATTTGTAGATTAAGAGAAGCACAAAAAATAACTGTAAAACAAGACAACACAAAAACAAAGAAAGAAAAATCAAGTCCATAAAACAATAAGGGTTAGATAAATTTTTTTTTAAAAAAAAAGATTAAATGGAAGAAATTGCCAACTCTGGAAGTAGCTTTCTTCATGTGGGAAAGACATTGTTATGAGATGAGGGAGAATCACTGGAAAACAGAGTAATTTGGCTACCAGAATTTAAACCTGGAAGAGAATCACAGAACTAGATGAGTGCTGAATGCTCTGGGGAAAAAAAAAAAAAAAAAAAAAAAAA
>WBMW01003623.1:39685-103150 GCA_013396635.1 Penelope pileata
AAAAAAAAACAGACAAGGAAAAAGAAAGAAAAAAGAAAAAAAAAAACCTTTCTGAAACATGCTTAATCCACTAAGACGTTTAGGAGCAGATAGTCTCCTTGACAGAATTTATTCTGCCCATCTACTTTGTGCTCATTAGACTCCACCCACATTACTGCATTCCGCTCTGGGAATCTCAGCATAAGAAAGACATGGACTTGTTTGAGTGGGTCCAGGGAAGGGCTGCAAAGACGATCAGAGGGCTGGAGCACTTCTCCTATGAAGACAGGCTGAGAGCTGGAGTTGTTCAGACTGGAGAAGAGAAGGATCCAGGGAGACCTTATGGTAACCTTCCAGTACTTAGAGGGGACCTGTAGGAAAGATGAGGAGAAATCTTTTTTCAGGGAATATGGTGACAGCACAACATGTAACGGTTTTAAACTAAAAGAAAGTAGGTTTAGATTAGATATAAGGAAGAAATTCTTTACTTTGAGGGTGGTGAGGTTCAGGCTGACTAGAGAAGTTGTGGCTGCCCCCTTCTTAGAAGTTCAAGGGCAGATTGGATAGAGCTTTGAGCAGCCTGATCTAGTGAGAGATACCTTAGTGCATAGCAGGAGGATTGAATTAGATGATGTTTTTTGAAGTCCTTTCCAACCCAAACCATTCTATGATTTGAGATTCATTGAAAATAGAGGTTACAAGGATTAATACAAATGATATAACAGAGGTAATTTGTGCCAAATTAGAGGAGAGTTTTGATGTGGACCACCTATGAACTTGCTTTGGAAGTCAGTAGTCTATTCTGCCATCCAGAAGTAATTAAAATACTTCACTCTTTAAATAAAGAAAAAACTCCCATCTACATATCTGCATGAGTTCAGATACATATATATTTATGCGCCTCAGATCATATTTAAATGATAGTACTATCAACCTCTCCATTTGTTAGAACTTCTGTCTTTCTAGGATTCTCAAATGTGACAAAAATTTGAACAAAATCCAAGGAGTGATTTAGGAAACTCATGAATTGTATTCTTAACCAGAGTTGGAAGAAAAAAGAATATTGAATACACTTAAAGTTCTATGAGACTAATTGCATTTTTTCTGCTCCAAATGGGTCAATCAGTTACAGAGTTGATTAGAAAAAAAATTAATACAGAATAGAAATGTGAGAAATATGCCTCAAAGTCTAGCGTGAAATTGAACCAAGAATAAACAAATTACTTCCTTTTTCCTTTCTCTTTCATTCTCACCTTTAGGCTAGATCAGCTGCAGTGCTTCAGTGTAGGTAATCTCTTAATTGTTGTAAGTAAGCTAAGTCAAAAATGTTAACAGCTTAATAAATTCTTGTTAACTTTAAATATGGAAAGGACAGGTCATCACTGCCTTTTAGGTATTAAACAAATACAAAGTCCTACTTCACTGATCAGTGTTTAGAAATAAAATGGAAACATCGTTTGGCTGTTGTTGATTTAAAATTCACAGAACAACACAGGAGAACAGAATCACAGAGGTTGGAAGAGACAGCTAGAGATTGTCTGGCTCAACCTATCCCTGCAGAAGGCAAGATCAGGTAGGGCAAATTGTCCAAGACCACGTCCAGTCAGCTTTGGAATATCTCCAGAGCTGGAGACTTCACAGTCTCTCTGAGCAACCTCAGCCAGTATCTGATCACCTCCACAATTAATACGTAAGAAGAGAAGAGAAGAGAAGAGAAGAGAAGAGAAGAGAAGAGAAGAGAAGAGAAGAGAAGAGAAGAGAAGAGAAGAGAAGAGAAGAGAAGAGAAGAGAAGCTGTCTTCCTCATTTCTTTCCTTCAGATATTTGTGCACATAGATAAGATCCTCCTGAATCTTCTCTTCTATAGGCTAAATAGTCCTGTGTCTTCAAACCTATCCTCATAAGAAAGATGCTCCTGTGAGTTCATTTTGGTGGTCTTTTGTTGGACACTCTCCAGTATGTGCATGTCTCTCCATGTCCATTTTCATATCAGGGAGCCCAGAACTGGACCTGGCACTCCAACTGTTACTAGTGCTGAGTAAAGGGAAAATGTGACCTCTTTTGTCTTGCTGGAAACGCTCCAACTGCATCCTAGGAGACTGGTGGACTTGAGACATTAAAACAGACTACTGGCATACGGTGAGCTTGAGAAAGAAAAAGATCCCCAGGTCTTTCTCTGCAGAGTTTCTTACTAGACATACGACCGCCATTTTTTTTTTGATGTGAAGGGTTATTCCTCCCTAGGTACATACTTTTTAATTAATTATTAATCAAATTATTAAAAACTGCATAAATTGACTTGGAAGGTGAAGAATAATACAAGCTTGATCCTGGATGTCAAAGTTAAAAAATCGTAAATGGTTGTTCCTTGCTGATCACTTACAAAATGTCTTTACATTTTAATTAAAGAAGCAGAATTAAATATAAAAGGGAAATATATCTTTTCACCAGGAAGATTGGGATCAAAACATCAGCTCCTCTGTGAAGCAGGAGTAGCCCAAAACTTTAAGGATTAGAACTGGATCTGATTTTATTATTTTAATGGCTACTTAATTAATTTAGACATTTTTTTCATTTCATATTTAAAATTAGAAATAAACTTACAATTCAGCATTATTTCAGGGTAATTAAAAAAATTGAAAAAAACCCTTTCATTTGAAAGAAGTTTGCATTAGGAGATTTCTTTCTGTTTATTCCTAATTGTGAAAGCAAAATAATCAAATTTCTAATGATTCTATGATTATCTGTCTCATAATTTGGATAGCTCTGGAATGTTTTTTTTTTTTTTTTCACTCTTCACAGATGATAATATATTTGCATAACCTTTTAATTTTTTATTTTTATATTGTCTTTCTGGTGATAACAAACATAAGCTCAGGCTTTTGAAAAGTCTTAGATTATTTTAGAAATAGAAATTTCTGTTTCTAAATAGAAATAAAAATAGAGATTATATAGAAACTGAGTATTAGTTTTTCACACTATCTGAAGATTTACATCTGAAACAACAAAATCTAATAAATTCCATGTACAAGGATTGAATTTGACAATAAGAATGCATTTTTCCTTCAGAAAGTTTATTTTACTTTGAATGCATTTCATATGACATTTTCAAAAAATAGTCCACATTTAGCTGTCTAGTTGAAGCTGAAATTTTATAATACCATGTCACTTTTTCCTCTGCACTGTATGACATTTTTGCACCAAAAATGCACCATATATGAAATAAAGTCAAAAATAGTGAAATAATAATAATAAATTTCATCCTCACAAATCCTTCTTCTAATGGAGAGAAAAAGAAATCACACTTATATAAACATGAATTCTAAGTGAGGTCTGGAAGTAGATATCATTTGTATATCACTTCTATATGTAGCATTTTGAGAATGTGAAATTTATGACAAGATATTTAAAACAATATTATTCTGTTATAGTAGCAGAATTTTTCATGTGCATTTTTTAGGGCTTCTACACCCATAAGAGCTTTTATAATCTTAACTTTCAGATGCATGGAGTCTAGAATATAGAAACATATTTAGAAAGAAATGGAAAATTTCACAAAAATTGGAAGAAGGGAAGATTCTTAATTAGATGATTGCTCTGGAAAGAAGCGATCATCCTGGGTCCTACTCCCTACTCCAATGTCTTCTCTGTTGTTATTATTATTATTTTTTCTTCTGACTTTGAAGAGTGATAATTAAACCAAAGGAAAAAAATCCCATGTCACCAGAAATTAGTTTATTTCATATTATCTCCTAGTGCCATAAATCTTACATTTTTGCTACACTGAAATTTTAACACTCCTCTTCTGTTTCAGTTTGTCAGGTTATAATTAGCCAGGTGCAAAGAGACTGCTACCAGAATATCCAGAACATAAGAATATGAGCAAATAATAATTGGCTAGTGTGCACAAAAGATAGCTAGGATTTAATTGACTATGCATTAATGTACTCATCTCCCCTTACAAGGTGCCCTAAAGACTATTTGTTGGCCAGGCCACAGTTACCTGAAATGATTTCTCACTCTTGTTGATTTGTCATCCTCTTCCATCTTTATCAACTGTGATGACACTGCTGATTCAGCCTGGAAATCCAGCTAGATTCCAGCTGACATCCTTTTTCTTTTTTTTTTTTTTCCTTTTGAGTTATATATTTTTTCCACTTGGGTGCTTTTTCATCTTGAAACCTTGAGATAATGATAGTCCTTGTGTCAACACTTCAATCCCTGTCTGTAATTTTACATTTCTTATTTCTTATCCTTCTCCACTCTTTCCCACAGTTTTCTCTCAGAATTTCATGATCTTCTCAGAAGTCAGAGCCAAGGTTACGTTGTTGAACTATGTTTGAGATGGGCCTTATACCCTCTGAGCTCAGATGAATGAGCTTCAAGGGCAGGATGATTAAAACAGGAGTTGCAGAGTCAAAGAGGACCACTGTGATGTCCAGGAAACAGAAAACATCCACCTCAGCATATGTACCTACACATTTATGTTTGTATTTACACAAAGCAGATACTATGGTATTCCCTCAAAGTAAGTTTGAAATTTGAGACAAGTTTTTCTGTTCCTTGTGCAAATAGCAAGCAGTGGTAGCATGAAATGCTGGCATTCCTCAAATTTATGAAGGATTCACATGCTAGATTTTATCACAATGCATCTGTCATGTTGTACACTTTTGCTCTGAGAGAGTGTCTACAACTGGGATGAATCTATGGAAGTCTAAAGTGAAGAAAATATTCTGACAATTTTAGCAGATTAGTCAACACTGAGATGGATACCTTCTTTCACTTTCAGATTACCAAATTCAAATTTGACCATGTTTTTCAATCTTATATTGCTTCATTTTAGTCTGAGATTTAACAATGGCAGTAAACATTTGTAGTTGACTTTCTTAATTTTGATGAAGGGGGAAAAAGAACCAAAAGGGAAAAATGTTTTCTAGACATCAGATGGAATTGTGAAAGTTCTATAGATATATCAGAAATTCAATATATTCATCATTCTTGTGTGTTGGACTACAAGGTGTTTTGAGCAAATTTGTAGATGATGTAAAAGTAGGAGGAGCTGTCGACTCCATCAGGGTTGGAGAAGCCTTGCAGAGAGATCTATGCAAACAGCTGGGCAATCACCAGCTGCATGAAGTTTAACAAGAGCAAGTGCTGGATTCTGCACCTCGAAAGGGTGGATATATGTGCAGACTGGGGGATGAGATGCTGTAAAGCAACCTCACTGAAAGGTATTTGGGGGTCATGGTTGACAGAAAGTTGAACATGTGTGAACAGTGTACCCAGGCATGCAGGAAGGTCAACTGTGTCCTGGAGTGCATCAAGCACAGCATTTCTAACTTGTTGAGGAACATGATTGTTCTGCTCTACACTGCTCTGGTGTGTCGTCACCTTGAGTACTCTGTGCAGTTTGGGGTGCCACAGTAAAAAAGGACATAAAACTATTAGAGAGCATCCAAAGAAGGGCTATAAAGATGTTGAAGGCTCTAGAGGGGAATTCATATGAAAAGTGTCTTGAAGTCTCTTGGTTTGTTCATCCTAGAGAAGTGGAGACTGAGGGGAGACATCGTGGCAGCCTACAGATTCCTCACAAGGCAGAGTGGAGTGGTAGGTGCTGATATCCTCTTTCTTGTGGCCAACGATAGAATCTGAGCAAATGGCATAAAGTTGCAAAAGGGGAGAGTTAAGCTGGATGTCAGGAAAACAGGATGGTGATCAGGTGCAGGAAAAGGGTCTCCAGGGCAAGCACCGAGCTTGATGGAGTTCAAGAAGCATCTGGACAACGCTCTCAAACATGTGGTTTGATTTTGAGATGGTCTTGTGTGGAGCTGGGAGTTGGACTCTATGATCCTTATGGGTCCCTTCCAACTCAGGATATTCTATGATTCTGTGATCCACCTGAGGATATATTTATAATAATTATAATCTTTTCCATTTTTTCTCATGTGTTAGATGGATAATCCTTTTTTTTAATACTGGAAATGACAAGTGAATCTAAGACTGCATTAATAACTTTGACGTTGCTTTACTTCACAAACATTACATCCATGCACAAGAAAATAATAAGCATGAACAGCTCATTTAAAAACTTTAAAAGTTTTCTAATTCTTCGAATTCCCTAGTGTGTCTAGAAGTGTATCTGAATTATTGTGTTATTTTTGCTTTCAATGATATTTGAAAGGCCTTCTCGTGGTTTTTGTTCTTCTATTCACATTATCTTAAAAATAAAAATAACCTACCAGACACAGGAATTAGAACTATTCCCAAGGTCCTAAATACATTTTTGATCCTTCTGGAATCATCCCCAAAACCTCAAAACACAAAATTTATACTGAGAATATTCCTCTCTAAGTTCACTCAAAAATTATCTTTTGATTTTCTGTGAAGCAAAAAGATGAATCTCTTTCAACTTCTCCACCCCATAACAACAATCTTACATTTTAGATCAGTGTGTAGCATGTTAGATATACGCTTATTTTCTGATTTGACGGTTAGTTAATATAAATAAGCAATATCATGAGGTATAGACTAACTGAAGGATATATACAAAACCTCAGTACTTCTGAAAATCTGGATAACCAGTTTTCTGTTCTATTTATTTACAACATTTAAAGTGAAGCAATGTCTTCTTTATCTCAGAAAAAATAGTTTTGAAAGATAATGTGAATTGCTACAGCTCAATTTATTCCTGTTTAGAGATATACTTTTTCCTTGCAGGTGTAAACTGTGATTCTTTGAGATATATATTGTTTCTCTTCAAACAATACAAGCAATACTGAAGTAAAATATGTCATAGACGAAAAAAGTACATATACTTTTGAATTTAAATGAGACTACTTACCATTTTACAGTCACAAATCCTTGTGTAAGAGCCAAAAAACTATATTACATTACTAATAGATATTCATTCATGAAACTCTGCTTTTTTTGATAAATCTAAATTTCTGGTAACCCTATATGTCATTGAGGCTCTAGGAGACACACCTGGTGATTTTTCTCCACCAGTGCTAATACTGTTTTAGACACTTCCTCCAATACTGGTTCAGCTGCCAGATTTAACATACATAGATATTGTTTGAATAAGCATTTTAAATGCTTTATTGAAAATCTATGCTTTGAGCATGGCAATATTTTGTGTTAATAAGAAATTTCCCAATAGAACATATGTTAGAATCATAGAATGGCCTGGGTTGGAAGGGACCCCAAGGATCATCAGGTTCCAACCCCCCTGCCACAGGCAGAGCCATCAACCTCCACATTAGGTACTAGATCAGGTTACCCATAAACCCATCCAAACTGGTCTTGAACATGTCCAGGGTCGGGGCATCCACAACCTCTCTGGGCAGCCTGTTCCAGCACCTGACCACTCTCTCAGTAAAGAACTTTCCCCTGATGTCTAATCTAAACCTTCCCTCCTTCAGCTTAAAGCCATTCCCCCTTGTCCTATCACTGTCTACCCTTGTGAAAAGTTGTTTTCCCTCCTGTTTATAATCTCCTTTTAAATATTGGAAGGCCGCAATGAGATCCCCCCGCAGCCTTCTCTTCTCCATGCTGAGCAAGCCCAGCTCCCTCAGTCTGTCCTGATAGGGGAGGTACTCCAGCCCTCTGATCATCTTTGTGACCCTCCTCTGAACCCTCTCCAACAGTTCCACGTCTTTCCTGTATTGGGGGCCCCAGACCTGGACACAGTACTACAGATGTGGCCTCACGAGGGCAGAGTAGAGAGGGACAATCACTTCCCTGTCCCTGCTGGCCACCCCTCTCCTGATGGAGCCCAGGATGCTGTTGGCCTTTCAAGCTGCAAGAGCACACTGCTGGCTCATATTCAGTTTTTTGTCCACCAGGACCCCCAGGTCTTTCTCAGCTAGGCTACTCTCAAGGATCTCTTCTCCTAGTTTGTATACATATCTGGGATTACTTCAACCCAAGTGCAAGACGTTTCACTTTGCTGTGTTGGATCTCATTAGGTTCACACAGGCCCACCTTTTGAGTTTATCAAGGTCGCTCTGGATGGCATCCCTTCCTTCTAACATATCAACTGCACCACTCAGCTTGGTGACATCAGCAAACTTGCTGAGGGTGCACTCAATCCTGTCGTTGATGTCATTGATGAAGATATTGAAGAGAACTGGTCCCAAGACAGACCCCTGGGGGACACCGCTTGTTACCGGCCTCCACCTGGGCATAGCAGCTCTAAGGACAGCTTCCCAGGAAATCTCACCCAACAATTCCTTGAACAGACTAAAGTTTGCTCTCCCAAAGCCCAGGGTCCTGACCCCACTCTTTGCCAGGCTCACGTTGCTTGAGATCACAAACTCAACCAGGACATGGTCACTGCAGCTCAAGCTGCCTCCAATCTTAATGCCTCTTATGACCTCTTCCACATTGGTGAGCACCATGTCCAGCAGCACGTCACCTCTGGTCGGTCTGTCCAATACCTGCACCAGAAAGTTATCATTCATGGCCTCCAGGAGTCTCCTGGATCTCTTGCAGCTTGCCATGTGGTTTTCCCAGCAGATATCGGGGTGGTTGAAATTCCCCATCAGGATGTGAACCTGTGAGCGTGACGCCTCCTGCAGCTGAAGGAGGAAGGCCTCATCAACAGGCTCCTCTTAATCGGGCAGCTTGTAGTAGACACCAACCGCGAGGCTGCCTTTGTTACCATGGTCTCTGACTGTCGCCCATACAGTTTCAACCTGCTCATGATTATTCTTTAGGGACATCTCTTCAAATTCTATTCCTTCCCTGATGATTCTGGTAACCCCAACCCCCTTCTTCCTCACCTGTCCCTTCTGAACAGCTTGTAGCCACCAATAGTCACATTCCAGTCATGGGAATCGTCCCACCAGGTTTTGGTGATGGCAACTACATCATGGTTTTCCAGCAGCACAATGGCTTCCAGCTCTTCCTGTTTGTTTCCCGAGCTGTGCGTGTTGGTGTAGAGGCACTTCAGCTGGGCAGCAGACCTTGCCTCCTTCTTCAATGATAACTCCTTGATTCCCTCAAAGTGTTTCCCTTGAGGTTCCCCTTCTCCTATTGCCCTAGCAACTCCCGCCTCATTATCATAGGATTGCCCGCATGCTGCAGTGTTGCCAGCCCCTCCCAGGGCAGCCAGTCGAGGACCCCTGCTAGCATGCCATCCCTGTGACCTAGCTATGCCCTCCCACTCCTTGTTGTGGGAAGGCTCATTCCCCTCATCCCCCTTCAAATCTAGTCGAAAGCCCTAGAGATCAATCCAGACAGCTTGCTCCCCAGAACGCTTTTGCCCCACTTGCTGAGTCTCATTCTATTAGATGCTCACATACCCGGTTTCTCAAAGACGTGCCCAAGATCGTAAAACCCAAAGCCTTGACAGTAACATCCCCCCCTCAGCCAGTCATTGACCTGAGCCATTCTCCTCTCTCTTTCCCTGTCCCAGCTACCTAATGGGAGGACGGGGGAGAACACTACCTGCACTCCCAACCCCTTCAGGATTTTACTGAGGGATGCAAAGTCCTTTTTAACATTCTTGAGTTTCCTCATCGCAATGTCCTGGGACCCGGCCTGAATTAGGATAAAGGGGTAATAGTCTTCCCACTCAATGAGGCGCAGTAGAGCCTTCCTAATGTCTCCAACACACACCCCCGGAAGACAGCAAACCTCTCTGGAGAGGTTGTCTGGGCAGCAAATGGGTGCCTCCATGCCCCCCAGCAAGGAGTCCACAATTACCAGGACTCTCCTCCCTTTTTTGGTGGCACTGGTATTGACGCGGTACCCCAATTGGCCCTGCTCCCTATGCTTGTTACTTCCTGTAATCTCAGTGTGTTTCTCAGGGTCTGGATTCTGACTACTTTCTAGACCCTCATCCCTTGCCAGCCTGAGAGCCTCAAATCTGTTACCCAGGGGCATTGTGAGGGTTGGTAGCACTGTGGGTGTTGGGGGCAGATGCTTTCTTCCGCTCCGAGCAGAGACGAGGGTCCAACTCCCCTCCTCCTGGGTGTTATTGAGCCCTCTATCCTGGAGGCGAGCAGTTGGATTGGTTACTTCCCTCCCCAGGGACTTAGGAGGGGACTGTAGGTCTGCAGGAGTAGGTTCGCACCTGCTGCTATCCATCTCCCTCTGAGAGTACCAGGAGCCTCTCAGGCTGCAGATTTCCCGCTGCAGCCTGGCCATCTGCTCAAGCAGCTCATTGAGCAGGGCACACCTGCACCCAGGACAACCCTCTCCACCCTCAGGACCCAGGGGTGCCTCCAGATTCCAGAACCCCCGACAGCCAGCCATCCGGACTGTGACATCACACCTTGGGAGGTGCACGTGTGTGCCCACGTGAGCCCGGAGAGGCCGCATCCCCTCAATCTGGGTCACTGTTTCTGCCCAGCTGTTGTGATGGGTGCCCACCATAGTGCTTGTAATAGGTGGCAGTAGCATAGAGTACAAAGGAGAAGAGAAATGAGGAAACTCCCTCCTTGCCCTCCCTGCCTCATGCCAACTGCCAAGCACGCCCCGTATTCTAAGAATGAATCACAGTTCACCACCCTCAGCTTCCAGAATGTTAAAGAAAGGGGAAAATGGGATTCAAAAACAGCTTAAAAGGACTGGCAACGGAATTTTAGTATAGATTTATTTATTTTTTTTTTGGATACTATAGTGCATATTCTTGTTATATATATTGTAGATAGTACACATATTTGTATATATATTTATACATATATTTTATATATTTTGATACTTCAGTACATATTGTAAATTGATTTTCATATTTCAAGTTAAGGGATGTAATGGCCCTTTTTCACATTTCTGGTGTTTTTTTTTTCCTAGACTATTCTCTTCACACTTCCATTGAACTCCATGTTGTATTGTAGGGAGACAATGAATCACAGCATGAACTGATGATTGAGCACATGGTGGAGGGGCATGGCTGGCCCAGGGAATACAGGTAGATCACTTGCACCTGTGACTGGAAGGGGTGGACCTGAGGCGGAGTTGTCCCGGGCTTAGATAAGGGCCAGCCAGGCAAATTAGATAACAGCTTGAGAGAGAGAAGGTCAGAAAGCAATTAGGGGAGCAGCAGCATAAGGAAGGTGCTGAGACCTTGTCTCCAGGTGAAACAAATTGTATAGTCCTAAGAGCTTTGGGACTTTTTCTGTTACATGTATCATGTGTATATTTCTCTGTGTGATCTCTGCCTGTTCGTGCTGCTCCTGTAAGGCATAAATAGCACCATGAGTTACAGCCATGAACAGCACAGGAGCTGGTAGTCAGATTTTTTTTTGTTTTAAAGTTCATCTGGGATTTCCAATTCCTAATATCTAATATCTATTTTTAGATAATAATCCTGACTCCCCACAGGACCACCCAAAGATCAAGCCCTGTGTCTGAGAGTAGTGTCCAAATGCTTTTTGAACTCCATCAACTTTGTGCCATGACCACTGTCATGGGAGCTTGTTCCAGTACGCAATCAACCTCTCAGTGAAGAACCTTTCCCTAACCTACGACTTGGCCCTCCTCTGTTGCAAATCTATGCATTTCCATCAGGTTCTATTTCTAGTCACTAAGGAAAAGAAATCAATGCCTGCACCTCTGATTCCCTTGTGAAGAAGCTCTAGGCTTCCTTGAGACCTCCCCTCAGTCTCCACTTTTCTAAGATGAAGAAATCAAGGGACTTCAGTCAGTCCTCTTGTATCTTGCACTGTACACACTTCACCATCTTTGTAGCCCTCTTTCGGACTCTCTCTAATATTTGTATGTCTTTCTTATATTGTGGTTCTCAAAACTGCACACAGTACTCGAGGTGAGGTTGCACCAGCGCAGAGCAGGGTAATTCTTTCCCTTGACTGACCAGCAATGCTGTGCCTGATGCGCCTAGGGGTACAGTTGACCATTTTGGCTGCCAGGGCACGCTGTTGACACATATTCAACTTGTTATCAACGAGAATCCTCAGATCCCTTTCTACAGGGTTGTTCTCCAGCATCTCATTCCTCAGTCTGTACTGAGGGATCTGTACCCAGTCTGCAGCCAGTGTTGCCCCATCCCAGATGCAGAATCCAGCCCTTGCTCTTGTTAAATTTCATGCAATTGGTGATTACCCAGTACTCTGATTTGTCAAGATCTCTCTATGCTAGGTATCTTCCAAAAGGAGGGCATTTTCCCTGAAAGATCGCAATTATTTTATTATTTTACAGTGGTTGAACACTTTAATACAAACTTTAAGTTTTTTCATTAATGTATGAAGTTCTTTTTTGGAAAAAAATATTCAACAATTTGTCTTTTTAATTAAAAAGTAAGTTACAAAATGAAGAGTTTTGTAAATTCTTGTCAAATTAAATATAGTTGAGAATTTTCAGAACTAAGAAACTTTCCAATTGATTCATAATTACGGGCTTACACTTAATCTGACACTGTTTTTGCTTCCATCACAGCTTTGTTGTTGTTTTATTTCAACACAGTCAAATGGAAGGTTTGTTACGTCTGTTAATATACGCATATCACTGGTACACAAGTAAAATCAGTTAGCAATCCTGTCATCTGTATAAAATAATCCTGTTCTGTATTCTCTGCATGTGTATTTGCAACCAAAAACTGTAACTGTGAAAAAGGATTTCACAGTGCTGCAAAGAAACATCATGAATTTTTTACAGTAAATGAGATTTTATAACCGTCCTCAATCTTTCATAAACTGTATCTTACTTTTTTTGATATTTTATCCAGAGACTTAAAGCAGCATAAGTCAGGGAAATCTCTTAAATTCCTGAAAGATTTGTAGGAGTACATAAAGAAAGAGTTTTTACAGTAGTCTTTACATTAGATGTGATTGTAAGACTGTCAGTATCCTACGCGCATTTAATGTTGAAAAGGAAAGATCTAGATTTTCTAAAATGGTCGGCTGTTATTCTGAGTTAAGGTTAATTAATAAATTAATAGGAACTGAAAAAAACACTGAAAATGTGTCTCATACTCATTCATTGACCTGGGGTTTTCATCCTCACTGTTTCTGCGTACTCACAACCAAATATACAATAATGTGAAGTGTACGAGAGCTAAAACATATGCCACAGCTAAGGGATGTTTCCTCCAAAGGGATGTTTCCAGAAGGACTTCTGCACTTACAAGAGAACAGTAAAAACCTTCAAAAACTCCAGAAAGAAAATTCAAGAACACTTAAAGTCCCTGAACACCAACACGAAAGACATTGCGTGACACGAGCCAGCAGTGGGCACTTACAGCCCAGAAGGCTGGGTTGCATCCTGGGCTACATCAAGAGAAGTGGCTAACAGGGAGAGGGATGTGATTGTCCTCCTCTACTCTGCCCTTGAGAGGCCCCATCTGGAGTGTTGTATCCAGGTCAGGGGCTCCCCGAACAAGAAAGACGTGGAGCTGTTGGAGAGGGTCCAGAAGAGGACCACAAAGATGATGGTTCCTTTATAGTCAGTTTCTTCCAAAGACCTTATTAGACAGAATGGAAAGAAAAATAATAGCATGGAGCAGTAGTTTGCTGGGAGCACAGATAAGATAATTTCTTTGTCAATACTAAAAATTCCAAACCCATGAGATTAAAATAAGCAAGAAAAAGCTAAAAGAAAGAAGTGTTTGGGAATTCAAGGTTGAAATGAGTAAATAAGAGAGTTTTGACTACTCTACCAAGATCATTCTAACATCTGATATCATAAACTGGCAAATCATCATTTTTAGAAAATATTGACTTTCAGAAGTTATATGGAGGAATCAAATTATTAGAAGATATTTGAGGCAAGTGTATAAACAGTGATAAGAAAATACCTAAAATGCTTAGTGAAAGTTTAGTGACAAATTATAATTTATTTTGTTTTTAAAAAGTTTTGCAGAAATATTACACGACAACTCAGACAAAAATAGAAGAAAGGAAGTTGTTCCATAGCACTAAAGAAATAGTAGAGAAGTACTCACTTTCTTGAAGGAGCATGTACAAGAATTTGCAATTTTATTTTTTCCAAAATGTTTGAAAATCAATTGGTGTTTGTAAAGAACATTAAGAACAACATTGAAAAATTCCAATCTTTAGACATACAGTTTGGTCCAAAATAGTTCTTATATGAAAATTGCTTTTAACAGAAGTTTGCATGATGTTTAAATAGATATATGTTTAATTTATATTTTCTTCATACTTGAAAGACTTTTTTTTTTTTTTAAACCCAACTGCTTTTGGGAGCAGAGTATTCACAGTAATAGGAATACAATATTTAAATGTACTAGTTCAGCTTTTAAAAGAAAGAATTTGAAAATATTTGGAAACCGTGTTTGCGAGAATATGGGTGACGTGAGTTTGATGTCAGGAACACAATCTACATCGAACAAAGCCTCCTCAACAGACAATAATAAAAATTCATTTAAAAATATTATTAACAGGACAGTTCCAATGCATTTTTTCTACATCAGAATATAAATACTGTTCCAGATGATCATGTAATTGTGCAAGATGATCCTGAGAAGATTCATTTCATAACGCCCACCAGAGATACATTATTTGAATTTATAGCCTCTTGGCATTTTCCATTTAGAGAAATAATTATTGGTGTTATTATTACTATAATTATTACAAAACATCTGGGGACATGTATTCAGGAACAAATTCAATATTCATAAGAAGCAGACTTCTTTAATAAATATATGCATACACCACATCTTATTCAGTATCCTTAAGGGAAAAAAAAAAAGCAAACAAAAAACATTAAATCTCAAAATGATGATGTCTCAGTTATAAGCATTCTGAAAATCATATTAAATTCACACTGTCATTAAAAAAAAAAAAAATGGAGTATTTAAATAAGCTGTGAGAAACAGGAGTCTTAGAGCCGAATCATATACTGAGACAGAAGCAATCAATTCCTTCTCTTTCTGACTGAGATCCGTGACAGAATATTTTCAAGAAGGATTCTTCATGTTTTCATCTCCATATTCCTTCAGGTTCTTCCTTGCTCAGAACTGATTAAGCTTCTCACTTAAGAAGGCGCATTCCCGTGGTAATGATCCCCATGGTTTTCTGAAGAAACTTAACTGCCAAGAATTATGGGATAATTGTGATGTAACACATTTAATGCCTTTGTTGTGTGTTTTATTTACTTAAATCTGATTTATTATTATTATTATTATTATTATTGGTTTGTTTGCTTGCTTGTTTCCAAATATTTATAAATATATTCCTCTAGGAAATACAAAACAACAATAAATTTTAAAAAATGTTTCAAATCATGTTGCTTTTATTCTCTTATTCCTAAAAGCATTCCTCAAGTGAGCTATATTTTCCAAATTCTTTCTAGCATTCGATATTGCAAATTCAACTTTCTTTTATGGAACTTAGCTAAAAAGATGTTCAAAGCTGTGAGTTTTTGATTGCTTGTGTGCTTGTTTTGTTGAGCTGAAGAAATTCCACTCTTGCTGGGAGGCACCAAGCATTACGAATGGGATGGAAAATCATTCTGAATCATTCTTTTCAAGTTTCCTTTCAGATACCACAGTATAACACACTATAGTAGAGTTCTGTGGTTTCTTTTTTCTTCATGCTTTTAATGATTAATTTTCAGTTTTTATTTCCATAGATCAATAATAGTATAAAATACGGACATAATTATTATCTGTTCCAAATAACTAGATTATACTGGAGTTACTTAAAACTGTGGGTTTTTTTTTGTGTTTTCTGTTTATTTGTTTTCCATGTACCATACTATGCTTTCCAAGGGTGGCTCTACCTTCCTGAGTAAACTAATCAGTTCAGGTAATCTGAATGAGAAAGATACTAAGCACATATAATTTGAGTTGTGCTGTAAATGAACAGTAAATTTCTTGAAAACTTTATTTGACGTGTTTACAATCATTCATTATATGATGCTGAATTGTTGCCATGGAAATAAAGAATAATACTTTGCATAAGGAAACCAACATTTTATGCTTTTTTTTTTCATTCTCTTTTTAAATTCAAAAAAAAAAAGTTAGATTTTATATACATAGAAATATTTTTATAATGAGATGATTCTGCATGACATTCCACTGCTAGGAAAGATTGTCAATACTGAAATTTTTGTGTTGTATCTGTTTTTGCATCATAAAATGTAGTACTAGCATGCATCAATTTTACCTACATTCATCTGAGAATATGTTATAGAAATTTCTTATTCAAACAACCTTTGAAAAATAAACAGCCTTTGAAAAATGAAGTCAAGTATTTGGTCTACTGAAGAATATTAATTACTAGATCAGAAATATAAAGCAGAGAGAATAAATTATGTTAAAGACTTGAATGATGTTAAATAAAAAAAAAAATGAAAGCATTACCATAAAGCACTGAAATAATAAAAGCAAAGACTGAATATATTGAGTCAAATTCATTTCCTTATTTATTAAGAGCAAGAATTCGGAATTATGAGATGTCCTCCCCAGAAGACAGTGGAACAATCAATCAAAATCCCAAGGATAAAGATCAGTTCAATACTTCAAGATATGTTCAGATATATCTGTGTTAAGTTTCTGGCTATTCTGAGTTGCTCTTACTAGTGACCTCACTTGTTTCACATTAATGAACTTCAAATCTGAAAAGACTCTCACTTTAAACAGAAATTCTGTTTTTGAGAAGTTTATGCTTGAAATTTCTCGATTGTTTCCTTTTCATTTAATACGAAAAGATATGTGGTCTCTCCAAAACTTGTTTTGGAATATGATCTTTGTGTGAAAGTAAATATGAAGAAACTTTCATCTTGAAAGCAAAATTCAATCTGAAAAATGCAATAGTTGGCCCTAATCTTACTGTTTTTGGTGAAAAATTAATAGATTAGAAATCTTCTCCAGTTCTCTAAATCTTATTATGTAAAGTCATGTCCCAAGAAAAACTCATAAGAGTAATCATATTACTTTTCATCCATTTCCAAAGATTTTCACAGATGGCAAAACTGAGCTGATTATGGTTAAGCTGATTTGGAATGATAAGAGACTTAACAATGACATTAAGATATTTATATTTAGCTTTTGTTTTGGTAGGAAAGAAAATTAGCAAAAATGTCATAGCTAAGAACTGTTTTCATCTCACTTACCTGCAATACTACAGCTTGTTGCTAACTGTTGTAAAGGAAATGTCAATGTTTAGTTTTGATATTAAAAGCTTTTCCTGAAAGGCTTAAAAACGTTAGCAGTCTAAAAAACAGGAAAAAGCAGAACAATTAGAGAAAACTGAATACTTTGTTTCCCCAGAAATTTAATTATTGCTTATAGTACACCTCACTTTCTTCCAGTTAGTATTTGAAAATATACCCTATTTAAGATGGTAGCTAGCGACAGGACTAGAACGAATGGTCTCAAGTTGTGCCAGAGGACGTTCAGGTTAGATATTAAGAAAAACTTCTACTCTGAGAGAATAGTCAGGCACCGGAACAGGCTTCCCAGGGAGGTGGTGGAGTCACCATCCCTGGAGGTGTTTAAGGTACATCTGGATGTAGAACTGAGGGATGTGATTTAGTAGTAGACACCTTTGATGGTATTTGGACGGCTAGACTAGATGATCTTGGAGGTCTTTTCCAATCTTGGTCATTCTATGGTTCTATGATTTTTCAGCAGAAACCTTATTTTTAAATTCCTTTTGCTCTATTTCTTTATGTGGTTTATGTGAGTAATTTACTGCATGTTGTTTTGTGGTCTAGTGGGTAATTTTGTGGTATTTAGACAGCTGGACTAGACGATCTTGGAGGTCTTTTCCAACCTTGATCATTGTATGGTTCTATGGTTTTCTATGTATTACACTGGAGACCATGAGTTTATATGAAAATTATCTATCTACTTAGAAGAATTTGATTTAGACAATATCTTGAAGTCAGCAAATACAATCAGAAGGTTAATTTTAAAATGCCCTGAAAATGTACTGATGCATTGAAAATAATGTAATTATTTACACAGGTTTCAGAAAATTGAATGGAATACAACTTTTTGCAGTACAAAACATCCCAGACTGAATTTACTTTCAGTGAATGAATGTTAGGTTTATTGTTTCCATCTGTCTCAATTTATTGTAGAAACACCCTCTCAGAATAAAAATACAACTAGCACAAATTAGATATAATGAAACTATGAAGACATTTCACTAAAAAACCCTTGATTTAAAATCGAGTTTAGTTAAGAAATCATGTGCCCTCCTGCCGTTAGACAACAAAATAAATCACTCTCATAACCACATTGTCATTAGAGAATTTAATAAAGAGAAAAGAAATATGCCAAAATGGAACAACTTGTTAAATTTTTGTTTTTGTTTTAACTTTTCTTAATATTTACAAAAAGCAACTCTTCCCTTATCACCAAATACATATAGATATATATTCACATTTGAATCCTCATATCTTTGATTCTATTTAATGTGTATAACACTTCTCAGGATACCTATTTTGAAAAGACAACACTGAAGACACTTTATTTGCATATTAGTTTTACTCCATGGCTCCTGAATTTTACAACTGTTCCTCATGTCCCAATACACAAAACAGACAAGTCCTTGTATCACATCATTTTTCATAATCATAGAATCATAGAATCATTTGAGTTGGAAGGGACCTTTAAAGGTCATCTAGTCCAACTCCCCTGCAATGTACAGCGACATCTACAGCTAGATCAGGTTGTTCAGAGCCTGGTCCAGCCTGACTTTAAACGTATCCAGGGACGGGGCTTCCACCACTTCTCTGGGCAACCTGTTCCAGTGCTTCTCCAAGCTTACTGTAAAAAACCTTTTCCTTATATCCAACCTAAATCTCCTCCCTTTTAGTTTGAAATAATTTCCCCATTGTCCTGTCCCCACAGACCCTGACAAGGAGTCTGTCACCTTCTTTCTTGTAGCACTGCTTTAGATACTGAAAGGTTACTATCAGGTCACCTCAGAGCCTTCTCTTCTCCAGGCTGAACAACCCCAGCTCTCTCATCTTCTCCTCATAGGGGAGGTCTTCCATCCCTTGGATCATTTTTTTTTTTTTTGCCCTCCTCTGGGCATGCTCCAACAGATCCATGTCTCTTCTATGCTGAAGACTCTATGTCTGGATGCAGCACTCCAGGTTAGATCACAGAGTAGATGGGCAGGATCATCTCCCTCGACCTGCTGGCCACACTTCTTTTGATGCAGCCTAGGATTCTGTTAGCTTTGTGGGCTGCGAGGGCACATTGCTGGCTCATGTCCAGCTTGCCATCCACCAGTACCCCCAAGTCCTTTTTGGCAGAGCTGTGCTCAATCCTTTCATCCACTGGATTGTATTGATAGTGGGGGCTGCCATGACTCAGGTGCAAGACCTTGCACTTGGCTTTGTTGAACCTCATGACGTTCTCCTGTGCTCACTGCTCAAGCCTGTCTAGGTCTCTCTGGATGGCATCCCATTCCTCAGGTGTGTCGACCACAACATACAGCTTGGTATCATCCACAAAGTTGCTGAGGGTGAACTCAGTCTTACTGTCAATGTCATTGATGAAGATTTTGAAGAGTACTTGTCAGTACCCAGCACTGACCCCTGAGGGACACCACTGGTCACTGATCTCCATCCAGGAATATAACTTGTTTTGTTTACCTCAAAGTAGTCATACCCATTTCTGATGCTGTAATGAACTCTCTTCAATAAATATAAGTTTTTCTTAAAACCATTTCCAAGCACATGAAGGACAAGGAAATCATCAGATGTAGTCTGGAAACACCTGGAGTCTGGAATAGTCCAGAGATATCAGAAGTAAACACCTGACATACTGTATCCAGTTCTGGACTCCTCAGTACAAGAGAAACATGGATATGCTGGAGAGCGTTAAGCAAAGATCTGCTAAGATGATCAAAAGACTGGAGCATCTCTCCCATGAGGAAAGGCTGAGACAGCTGGAGCTTAAAGAAGAGAAGGCTAAGAGGTTTGTTATCAATCTCTATAAATATCTAAGGGACGGTGCAAAGAAGATGAAACTATTCTCTTTTCAGTAGTGGCCAGTGACAAGACAAGACAATGAGCACGAGCTGGCACACAGTTCCATCCAGACATCAGAAATTGTCTGTGTCCTGAGCAAGCAGCTTTAGATGGCCCTGCTTGAGTAGGGAGGTTGAACAATATGACCTCCAAAAGCCCAAATTCAATTTTTTTGTGCTTGTCTGATTCTATGAGATCTTAGGGTCTTCCACGTGTTCTTCTGTAGCATTGCAAACTTGTGTTAAAAGAGAGATTAGGAATTTATTGTTAGGAAATAATAATTAAAAGTCTTCAGAAATGTAAAGTATCATTTAAACAACTTTTATCAGTCTTAAGAAAGATCACTCTTTGTAAAATTGTAAAAAGATCACTCTTTGGAATTGTAAAAATGTTCCTTATTGTTAATCACTAATCTTATGGTAGGATGTGAAAACATACTAGAAATAGAATGAGGCTGCATTAAGAATATGTATAAGTTACAACTAATGTCTCTAAGCCAAAGGAACAAATTTAGTTCCAAAATAAAATTTTATCTGACCTTCATGAGTGCTGACTGATAGCTGCAGTATTATTCAAACCATTGTGGTTTGAGCCAGCAGTGGCTGGATGCCACACAGCCTTTCACTCACTCTCCCTCCTCGAAGCTGGAGTGGGGGAAAAAAACAGGAAAAAAAAAAAAAAAAAGAACTCATGGGGTGAGATAAAAACTATTTACTAAGACAGAAAATGAAAAATAGAAGAAAAATAATAGTAATGATAATTATATAAAAACAAGTGATTCACAAAGCAATTACTCACCACCCACTGACTGATGCCCAGCCAGTCCCTGAGCAGCAGCCCCTCCCCAGCTCACTCCCCTTTCTTCTATTATGTGTCATATGGTACAGAATATCCCTTTGGTCAGTTTGGGTCAGCTACTCCTGTCCCCTCCCAGCTCCCTGTGCCCCACCAGCCCCTTCGCTGGCAGAGCAATACAAGAATCTGAGAGTCTGAAATGTTCTTGGCTCTGTTCAATGCAGCCAGGCAACAAGTATAAACAATCTCTATGTTATCAGTTTGTTTTTTGTCTGGAACCAAAACATTGTTTCATATCAGACACTATGAAAGAAAGTGACTTCTGTTTCTGCTAGAAATTATGACAACAAACATAAGAAATTCATCTGAATTCAAGTGGCTTGTCCTCACAACCAGAGAAAGCCACTGAGGACAAAGGATAGCAAACAGCACCTAGGTTAGCTATATGACATCTGCTTCACATTACTCTTTATAGGGTACCCTTGGGTACCAAGGTATTGGTATTGGGTATCCAATCCTAGGGTTATCCTTTTAGCTCTTATGAAAATGTAGATTATAAAATGTAGATGGGCATGGGAGGCATTAGAAGGAAAAACATCATCCTTCTCTTCAAAAAATTGCAAATATCCTTTAAGTATATTTCTATCTATTTCAATATTTTAATGTTTTTGTTCCTTGTGAACTTAACTCACATTTATTCCATTGTATTGAATAAGGTGATGCACTACATTGAAAAATTCATATGTTAAATGAAACAAAAGGACTATTTAATTTTTGATGGATTTGTGCTATTCCTGAAAAGACCATTGCTTTCTTAAAATAGTAGTCTCTTCACCAGAGCAAATAGCAAAGTTCATTTAATAAGGGATGTGTTGACACTAGTGTTCCTCTTCCATTAAATTTTAAACAACATCTTATTATTTTCAGTTGAACCTACCCACTTCTGGCCTGTCACTTGTTCTTTAAAAAATTTAGATATTAATTATATCATGTGGAAAAATCTCAGAGACATTATGTTACTGAAGCCTCAAGGAAAGCCAATAATCCCCTTTCCGTCTAAAGCATCATCAAGGGAATGGAAACAAGTGTGTGTCAAGATGATTAATATTATAGCCTAGGGAGACATGAAACTTGCTATATTTGGAAAGAAAACAGCAGAGTTTTTCACTAAAAAAATGAGATGGAGAAAAGCTTGTGATCACAAAACAGAGAACGATATTGCTGATCAGATGTAAATACAAGAGCTTTTCTACAAAACGTTGTGCCTTTCCCAACTAAAACCCCACATTAATTTGCATAAGGCTGTATTTTGTTACATAGCTATCAAGAACTAAAATTGTTGTTCTTTCACCACAGTCTCTGTGGCAAACTTCATGTCATTTTTTCTTTTAAACTGAGACACCAGACTATGATTAGCTGATTCATCCTCTATTATGTCACTTATATTAAAAAAGCAGAAAACTGAAATATTCAAAAATGCTACAACTCTGCGGATTTGAACTTAAATTATGTTTATAATAACATCTGGGAGACATTCTCATGATTCCTACTTCAGCAACTGAGATTTTTTCAGTTTTTAGATGCTATTTATGGATATGGTTAAATTATATTTTTGCTTATTCATAATTCTTGTTTTCATTTTGAAATTATCTCCTAAGCCAACACACCAAAGGAATGTTATCCTATCTCCTGTTTGAGACTAGAATTATAATAACTGAAAAACTCCAGAAGCATGTTTTCTAGAACACAATTTCACATATGCATTTCCATACTTTGTTTCAGACACTTACTAGGCCCTTTTTATTCAACAAATGTATGAGAGCATCTCTGAAAGCAATGCTTCCTATTTTATTATCTTGGCCCATGCAGAAGTGGATGTTGGTGGTATGGCAGTAGGGGTTGAACCTTCCCACCAATATTCCGTTACATTTTTTTGCTGTGTGATAGATGGCAGCAGAGGAGCAGCCTGACAAAATAGTGCCTGACATGGAAGTGTGTAAGAAGCAAAGATGTGTAATTGAATTGCTCTATGTGGAATAAATTGCACCAATAAACATTCACTGACACTTGCTAAATGTTTATAGAGTCCAATGAGTGGCTATTAGCACAGTAAGGCTGTGCGTGGTGCATTTCAGCAGTGATGACAGCAAAAATTAGTCACTTCCTTTGGTGCAGATTTTTATGATCATGGCATGCAAGCTCTTGTTCATTGCTGGTGAAAATGCATAGTTAATCATGTGACCATGTTGAAAAACAGTGTTCCATATATGAGAATTTGCTCTATCAAATAGTGTTATTGTCCTCTTTGCATCTGTTGTAGTTTCTATGGAAAAAAAAAAAAAGTGGCATTATTTTCAGAGCAATAAGGAAATTTGACAATAAGGACAATAAAGAATGTTAGTATACTCTTTTAAGAAGTAGATAGTAATTAGGAATTCCAAAGTAAATTTTTCTTGTGAAACTAAATTGTAATTTATATTTGTGTCACAAATTGATGAAAATGTTGTAAAATGATAGTCCAGGGCACATAAATCCTTTTGTTGTGAGGTATTAACTTGTCAAGGGAAAAAAAAAATCTCATAATGTTTTATTCAATGTCAATAATTGAGTCTTTCCTTAGCCTTTCTCAAACCACTCTTGTTTTCAGTTCAGATGATGCAAACAGACTCATTGGTATAACAGCAATTTGTGCAAAGTAACAATCATATGCCTGAGTTCTTATATAGTCAGACTAATTCACATCCTTGTGAAACACTTTCACCAAACCTAATTGCAGTCAAGAGACTTCAAGAGTGTGTAATAAGGACTTTAATAACCTGCGGTCTGCTCAGATTTCTGAGTTGGCTTCAGAGTACTTGAAAGTGAAAGGAACTTCTCACTGTAATACTGTAATCATTGTGATTTGAAATGTCTCTGCTCAAATCCTTTTTAAGATTACTCCTCAGTCAAAAAAAAAAAAAAAAAGAAAAAAGAAAAGAGAACTTTGACCTAAATTTGGTCTTTTTCTTCTTGTATTTGTTGCTAAGAAACAGGGAAAAAAACTGAGGTGGAAATGTATCTTAGACTTAAATGTCATCTACATTCTTGAAGAAGACAGAAGACAGAATTTTAAAATCTTACCTGTCTTTAACATACTACTGTTGAGTAAATCTAAACAAATTCTCAGGTGGGTGGTTTACTGGATTGTACTTTTAAATTCTGAATTTTATCAGCTACTCCCGTTTTTTGATTCTTTGCTAAGAGAAATATTTAGAATACTATTGTAGTTCCTCACTTGCAGGTAATTAAGCCCATTTCTGAATCTAGCCTGTCTTAGAATAATATTATGTAGCTATTGGCATACAAGAGAAAATTAAAAATGTCTTTAGTGTCAAATATGTTCATTGTTCCTACTAAATACTGAGGAGATAATTCTGGTTCCAGGATAGGTTACCTTTCAGTATGGGAGACAAAAAAGGACACTTACCTGAAGTCAATATATGTATATAAATAAAAGGTAAATTCAATCATTGCATTCAGAAAGTCTTGAAGTCGTAATTCAATAACTAAATTAACAAGACTGATTGCAACAGCATCTGGCACTAGAAAATTGCTATACCATTTATTCCCATGTAGTGGTTAGAGTGAAAGATTACATTGTGTCTTGGAGTATCAGAAAGAACTCTGTTCATGGTAGAAAGGAGTGGACTTTTGTTTTCACAGCAATGACTCACTGAAGATCACAACAATTATAATTCTCCAGTGAAAATAGGCTTTGATTATTTCTGCTAGCTTACACTATCTTTTGTGATCAATGGTTCTTAATTTGCCTTTAAAAAAGCAGTGCAGGTATGACAGGAAACTGTTTTAAGATGCAGATTCCTCCTTCTGTTTTAATTACATTAATAGCATAAGGTGTCTGCAAATTACATCAAACAGGATAATGTGGCTGCATGTCTGACTACACTGAATTACTTAGTTTAATGCAGGCACCACGCAGTGGCACTAGGATAACTAAAGGATCATTAGTCCAGTTCCTTTATACAGATAACTGCTTGAAAGAGCATTTCAGGCAACCTGTCACTTTTACCATCTGATTTAATCCACAGTCTCCAGAACACAAGAAGATACAAGTGCATGAACTTTAAAAACTGAGATTTAGTTAATGTGTTCACACTTGTAGAGTCATAGACTGAAGGCTGGAAAAAAAAAATTGACAGTTTTTAGCTTGTTTTTATTTTCCTTGTCATCATACTGGCTTACTTTCTTCTATATCACTTCAACACCTGCAAATAGATGCTTAGTCAGAGTACCACCCAAACAAAAGAGGAAAAGCTGCATATGTTAACGGATAGAAAATTGTCTTACTTTCTAACTGAAACTTTCTCTCTTAGTGTCTGATACGAAGCTATGTTTTTGTTCCAGAAGAAAAACAAAGCTGATAACGCCCAGCAGCATTGAACTGAGACAAGGACATTTTCAGTTCTTTCAGCTCCTTGTGTCTCTCTGCCATTGAAGGGGCTGGGGGGGGGTGGGGGTGCGCACAGGTCGATGGGAGGGGACAAGAACAGGACAGCTGACCCAAATTGACCAAAGGAATATTCCATACCATATGTCATCATGTAATATAAGGAAGGAAAGTTCACTGGGGAGGGGCTGTTTGCTCGAGGATTGGTCATGGGTGGTGAGTGATTGCTTTGTACATCACTTGTTTTGTATATAATTATCATTACTGTTATTTTATTCTGTTTTCCTTTTCTGTTAGTAAGTAGTTTTATCTCAACCCATGGGTTCTACCTTTTTTTTATCCCCCTGATTCTCTCCTCCATCCCAGCTGGGAGGAGGGGGCAGGGGGGAGTGAAAGTCTGTGTGGTGTTTTCAGGCCTGCCAGCTCAAATCACAGCAAAAGTAAACAAAGACTTAAAGCTGCATTGACAAAATACAGTCTTGAAAAGTGTATATACAAGTATGTATTTATATGTGTATATACAAAAACTATGCTTATTTTTCATATAACTGAATAGAAACACAAGTATTAAGTGCCTGTTATGTATTGTAAAAAGCCTGGCCTCCTAAATGAGTTCAAGTGTAACTTACTGTTTCCCATCACAAGATCACATCTGTATTTAAGAGCCTTGAGAAAAAAAGATAATTGAATGAGCTGATTCATGTGCCCTACTCATCTCACTTGGCCTATTTCTCAGCTGCCCTGGGTTAATAACCAAGTCCACAGCATGCTGATGTCCTCCATTACATCATCATCAGAATACAGCAGGCAGAGAAAGGGAACACTGGTGAAATTATTTATATTTTCTTCTGAGGAGCCAGATGTTGCTGGATAGATTTCATTTAATTCAATGACTGCTGTAATAATAGCCTCCATGTGCAGAGAGCTGATAGTGGCGTCGATAACAGTGTAAGGGAAGTGAAGTGAGGCATGCTTCTTGGCTAGTTAATTATGATTATTCATTATTGTCGATCATCTCATGTTATTTGACAATTATAATAGATTGGGGAAGGATTTAGCATATGCAAATAGAAAGTACTTAAAAAATAATTCTGCAGAAGTGAAATAATATTCTTTAATGTGAAAGCTTTACAATGTGTTGCTTATGGGTAGTTGATAAGCTTGATTGACCTTGGGATGTAAAGTACCCTATCTGATAAAGTATTTAAGAGATAATATATACAGAATTTCTTCATGGTATTGCTGAAGTTCAGACATTATTTCTGTTCAAAGTCCAAATGTTTAAAACAACTGACTATGATGGACATCAAGATATCTACAAGAAGAGTGAATTTTCTGACATAAAATAGAGTTGAGATTTAACACTGAGAGATATATCACTATGTGAAATGAGTGAACCAAATTCCACCTGTGGGGGGATGGGCAGACAAAAATATCTGTCTTGTATTAAAATTCTGTTACTGTATCATAATCAGATGAGAAAATATATTAAAATATTTTTAATATTTTTGAATATTTTAATATTAGAAAACAGTTTCTATAATCTTCATATATTGCAAAAAGTGTTACTTTGCACTTCCAAGCAAAAATATTAAAGCCAGAATCAAAGCAAATGTCTAGCATAATATTTATCTTCAATAGAAACAACATACTTTATCAAATACATAATTAATAGCATTTTTAAATATGAGCAGCTGTATTGGATTGCTATAAATTTTATTCCTGCTGTAGAAACTCTATATTTGTGTACGTACAAACATATACACATACGTATGAATATGAAAGGTGGTAGCACAAATATACATGGAAGTCAAAAACAAAATATATGTGAAATACTTTTTCCATAAAATTATTGAATGTTAATGAAAACTTTGACTGATTACACTGCATTCTAAAGAAAATATTTGGGCTTGTCTGTATTTATTAGATTAAACAATTCTTGAATTCAAGCAGTCTTAAAGCATATCTAAGTATGCTTCTTTTTGCTCTGACTGCACTGTGCAACAGGTAAAACAGAAATATTTCTTTATTTCATCCATATAAATACTATAAATAGACCAAAAAAAATGTTTTTTTGTTGTTGTTCTTTGAAAAAGTTACTGTGTTTGTGTGTGTGTTTATCTGCATTTTTTTTTTTTAATTTGTTGTCAATCATGATTGGTTAAAGAAGAAACTTATGCTGACTACATTGGGTAAAAGTATCTCATTTAGTGCAAAGGCACACGCTTGATTTCTGTGAGCTAACTTCTTGATCAATTTATTTAAAACAGAAATTCAGTAAACAAACAAAAAAGTAGTTGAATGAAAGCAAAAGAAATCTGAAATAGAACGTTCATTCAAGGATATTTTTCCAGAGTTCTGTTGCTTTACCATTTCTCATTTAAAGATTCTGTAATGAGGTGTAAACACATGTTGCTCTGTAAGTAATGCCTCCTATTAATTTCCACAGTAACTACAACAGATGCACCATTTGATAGAGAAAATTCTCAGCTACAGAACACTATTTTTCAACATCATCATGACCATTAGCTATGTGTTTTTGCCAGCAATGAACAAGAGCCCACATGCAGTGCTTGAAAAAAGCTGCATGACCATTCATAATGAGGCTTGTCTTTCACATCACTGTGAGCTCTGCTGAAGTGCACCAGCTACCACCTCACTGTCCTCACATCCACCATTTGGTCTCTATCAATGTTCAGCAAGCATTGGTGAATGAAATTGGGTTCGATTTATCCCACATGGAGGAATTCAATTACACACTTTTGAACAGGCTGCTCAGAGAGATTGTGGAGTCTCCTCTGGAGATATTCAAGACCCACCTGGATGCTTTCCTGTGGAACCTACTGCAGGAAACCTTCTTTTTGCTTGGTTGGACTTGATGACCTCCAGAGCTCCCTTCCAACCCCTGTGATTGTACGATTGGTACCACACTGCCATGTCAGATGCCATTTTATCAGACTACCCCTCTGTTGCTACCTGAAAATGAAGTTTAATGTAATATTGGCAAGAAGGTTCGGACTCTGCTGCCATGCTACAAACTTACACCTGCAATGTCAAGGACCGGCGTAATAAAAATAGGAGGCATTATTTTCGGGTCATCCATTGTATATAAATCTATGGCTCAATGTTTCATATCATTCTGTTCATTATTTTCTCAGCTCCGTCAGCACTCAATTATTTGTAAAGACTCCTCAGAGTCCTTACTAATAAATTTGCTTTTTAATATTAATGGATGGCACATTAGGTAATATTATTTATATAACATAGATAATATTATCTAAAGTAAATTTATTTAATTAATTTAAGTTTTATTTAAGTCACAAACTATAAGGCAGTATAGAAATATATAAACAAAATACATTTTCTAATTCATGCTGGTGAATTTAAAGACAGCGTGCAATTGCTAAGCTTGGACAATATAATGCATAAAATAAAAAAGGCAAGTCTGCTGACCAAACAGATTATTTTATGATCAGTTCCAGTCTTTCAATCAGTCCGTTTAGACACCCGTATGCCAATGAACAACAGCTATTGGTTATTTGCTTTGGAATGTATTAAATATTTGAATCATTTTTTTTCCACCACAAATACGAATGTACAAATCAGTCAGTATAATTAGACTATGCTAGCAATTCTGACATAATCCCCATAGTTCAGGGAAACTTAGCAGTTTATCAGAGGTTTCTCTTGAAGAACAAGGTCAGAAATCTGCATTAAAAAAAACTCTGATTGATGTTTGATATAACCTTAATGAAGATGGATATCAGATCACCTCAAGAGATATTTTTGTTACTGTATGCAAAGACAAGTATTTGGCAACATGAAAAATAAAGGTATAGCTGCTTTTCAATTACGTTACAAAAGCAGTATGTCATGTTAAGCAAGACAGTAAGGGACAGAAGACATTCAGTTGTTATTGATGTGTATATAGATAGCTCCTTAGTAAATTCTGCACTCCTGAGTGTTATTTTAATCATTAGAAATCCCTTTTATTATGGTACTACCTTTTTATATCATCCTATTCTAAATAAATTTTTATCTGATTCCCAGATTTAAAACAGCTTTTTCAGTTGTGCATTTGACCAGGAAACTAAAAATACAGCCTCTTTCTAAATTAGCCATTTTACCTTAGCTCAAGATCACGATGCAGAGATGCTGAATCACTTGATGTTCACTCATGACAGGTAAATTGAATAACTTATTTAAAAATTACTTCTACACAAAGAGTTTGACATCTATCTAAAGTACAGATACCTACGTAAATAGTTTATCTTCAGCTGGTTTATTTTAGATAATCCACTCTAAATCATGTTATGATTGCTGTACATTCATGTGTGTGGAAATAATCCCATAGAACGTTAGATTTTCATATATAGATGTCTATTTTGATGTTCTATCATATTCCATCCACTTAAACAAAGATAAAACAGATAATCATTTTATGTCCAAAATACTGAAAAAGTTTAAATACAGAGAAATGATCCAAAGGAAAAATGAATGGATGAGATTTCTGATTTCAAGCACAGACATACATTAAATCTGTTCACACATTAAAGTCATTGCCATTAAAAGTATGAATGTAGTATGTGGTTTTATATCAAAATCTGTATCTGATATATTTAAGACACAAAGTTGACTTACATTGAGATAATGACACTGACCATCATTTTAAATTGTTTTTCACTGAAATTTAATGTTGAATTTTAAGCGTAAAAATATATATTATGTGATTATTATTCAATATTTCTATATTTATGTATTAAAAAATACATCTGTGAAATAGTTCCTGCATAGTGCTTACCATTTATCATGTAATATCATATGTGGAAACAAAAATGAGTGATCTCTTTGCCTTTACATTTTGTGATTTAGTTGTGGTAATGTCAAATTCATCAGCTATTTTCAGTGAAATGAATGGCTTCAAATCTAGAAATAGTAACAATTCTGCTTGGGTTATGATGAGTTTCTTTTCAGAAGAAATGACAGCTTTCATTTTGCACGTTACATTTTAAAGCATTAAAAGGAAAGTAAAACTACAGAGATTTCAGAAGACTGAAGTGATAGTTTGGAAAACTGAGGAATGACTACGACAGCTGGGTCCTTTCTAAGAGGGAGTAAAACTGTAGGGTTACAAAAGGATTTCATAGCATTTTCAGAGCAAAAAATGTTTAGTTGTCAGAGGTGAAAGAAGAAAAGCTAACAAGCTTCACAAGAAAAAGGATGTAAGCTTGTGTCTCATCCCACTGGGATTGCAAGGAAGATGAATCTTTGATATCCCATTGAATAAGGCACACTCTGGTCGGCAGGGGTCGTGGGAGCAACGGAGTCGGACAACGACTTACAGGAATAATACAAAACAATTTATTTACTGCAATGACCACAATTGGTCCACAATCTCGAGGCAAAATTGGGCAATATTCTATCAATAACAAAAAGCATTACAAATAAACAGGTACTTTGGCACAGGCATCTTACTTATAGGCAAATTTAGGCAATGGCTTGCAAAGAAAATGAATGAAAAGAGATAGAAAGGAAAGAAAAAGTAAGGGAGAAACAAAAATAAAAGCAGAAGAGACAGATTTTCACCACATCCTAGGATCCAGCATAGCCTCGAGCTGCAGTCTTCATCTGTGGATGGTGGGTCAACAAAGGCTTTATCTGTGAATGGAAGGTTAATCACTGTGGGTGGTGGGTCAACAAAGGCAGAACATGCGTGTTCACCTTTATACAGTCCAAATGGTCAGAGACCGTCCTTGGGGTGGCAACTCACCTATATCTGCCCAACTTGGGGTTCCAGAAGATTTGGGAAATTTCTGCAAAGTCATGCAGCCCCCTCCTCAGTAAGCTGCCATGAAAGGAAGTGGGTAGAACAGCTTGCTGCCCTGCCTCCACAGGACCCAGTCTACTCCCTCACCTTCCCTCTCTAGCCTGAGTTGTTGAGCCAAGTTTCCCATTGGTCTCTTACAGCTTGCACTTCAAATAAAACTTCAGCAATCAAAATTTATTTGCAGAAATACTGTCTGCAGTCAGTGTTGAATTCATCACGGAACCTGGTAATGCTATTTTGACAGATATCAGATATGAATATACCACAATAATATTGAAACATTATGAAATATCTCAATTATATGAGTTAAGTCATAACAACTGATGAAGATAACTGATGTTGACAATACACATTTGACTATCAACTATTTATTTAACTAAAGCAAAATAGGTAACAATTATACTTCCAATCAAAATAGAAAAACAGGTTACTAAGCCCCTGCAGGTATTACCCAAAAATATTGTTGTGAGATTAAATTATTTAGCATTATTTTCAAAGTTACTATTTACATTGTACATGCAAGAATTTCAAAAAGTCCTCTGTGCCTTGTATTAGAAGGTTGAATAAAAATTGGCATTTCAGAATTTCATTTTATATATTACGAAATAATGAATTTTCAATAAGATTTATCTTTTGACACAAATAATTAGATTGAACAAGCTTTTTTCCTAAGAGATATATGCCTGATTCTTCCTACAACTGAAGTGAGGCATGCAGGCAGAGTTGGCTGTAGAAACAATTTGGACAATTGATTTAGATCTAATGGTGATCTGTTAAACTAAGTTATGTGTTCTCCATCAGCTTGATCTACTCATCGTATGCCTAGTCTACAGTTTAATTATTCTGTTGTTTGCCCAGAAGACTGACATTGATTTTGCCTTCAAGTAGTCTAGGGATGCATCCAATCTGCACTTGATGTTAGTATATGGTCTCGAAATGCTCAACAGAAGATATCACACCTCACATTTTTCTAGAATTTAGCTCAATACTTAGAAAAATATCTTTATTGTTTAAATTAAACTCCATCAATTATCTGATATTAATGCTGTGAGGAAGATTTGACTAAAATTTTAGATACTTTATGAAAATGTAAATGAAAATGAAGAGTGAGGAAAATAGAATGAAAATAAAACATTAAAAGAAAATAAAAAAGGTGCTTATTTAGGATTTATTCACATTTACACAATTTTAAAAAATTGTCAAGCAAAACTAAATGAGATGAAAAAGAGGAGTTTGATAAACCAAAGTTTACCAATGTTTTATTGTCTTTCATCTTCCACATTACTTCCTGAACTTCTATTTCTTCATTGCCTACCTTGAAATTCCATCATGCTTGTTAGACTTATATTTCTTTGCAGCAGATAGGCCATAGCCCTCAACACCACTCATTTGATATTGTCATAGCTTTAGTATCAAACTGTGCATCTCTGTTCTGAGAGCTTATACAGATTGCAGAATGGGAATTCATGACAGCTGATAGAAACTTGTATGTCAGTTTTCCTTTGAAGACAATTTTACAATCATGCACAGGAAGCACAATTTGCTGTTGGATCATGCTGAGCCATAGAGAGCTTTACTCTATCCCACTGATAATGTAACAATAATTTCTAAACAAATTCCTGTTTCATTTTCTCTACCACCTATGTGACAATATTTTATTTAAGAGCTTTGAGAGGGTGACCTTATTTGTTTAATCATTTGCAAGCTAATCTTTATTTCTTCATCTGTATCAACAAGAAAGGAGTTGCACCTGCTTATGGCGCAATGGTGGCCTCATATTCAGAGAATTAGAACTCTTTCTTTACTCAGTTTCTGCTATTTGTTGTCCAAACGGTTTCCAGCAATCTAAACACACACTCCCACCCCCTACATACACTTAAATAGTAGTTTCACTTGGAATATATTTTATGCCATCTATTCTTTCAAGACATAGCAAATATATGCTATATGTATGTAAATTGCACTGTTTTCTTTTCAGTCTTTTGTACTAAGATTATTTTTAAAATGGCCAGCTGATCAAGCAGAGCTTGTCCATGAAGCCTTCTTCCTCCAGCTACAGGAGACATCGTGATCACAGGCTCTCATCCTGCTGAGGTCTTCAAACACTCTGACATCTGCTGGAAAAGTAGCACAGCAAGTTGTAGGCAATCCAGGCAACTCCTGAAATGCAACAAGGGTAACTTCCTGAGCCAAGCAGTAGACAGACCCACCAGTAGGGATGCATTACTGGATTTGTTACTCACTAACGCAAATGAACTGTTTGGTGACATCAGGATTGGATACTGTCTGAACTGTAGTGACCATGCAATGGAAGGGTAGAAAGGACAACCCAGGAAACTCAACCTCACCTCTGTGCTGGGGAACACAGAACAGATCCTCCTGGAAGCTATACTAAGGTGTATGGAAGACAGGGAGGTAATAATGGAAAACGAGCATGGCTTCTTCAAGGGCAAGTCCCGACTGACCAACCTAGTGGCCTTCTATGAAGCTGTAACTGTATCGACAGGACAAGAACCACTGATGTCATCTATCCAAACTTCAGTAAGGCCTTTTACATGGTCCTCCACAACATCCTTCTCTCCAAACCAGAAAAATATGGATGTTATCCAGAGAGACCTAGAAAATTTTGAGCAGTAGGCCCAGGAGAACCTCATGAAATTCAGCAAAGTCAAGTTCAAGGTTTGGCACCTCTGTCATGGCAGCCCCCCCGCCCTTCCCCCATCAATACAAGCTTGGGAATGAAAGATTGAGCATGCTGTCAAAAGGTAGAGAGCAGCTGAGTATGACAAAGCAGCAGATCTTAATACAGTAAATGTGAGGAGAGAGCACATACAATTAAAAAGAATCCAAAGATAACAAGATATAGGAATAAACATATCAATTACCTTAAAAAGCATCACATTGAAAAAAAATCCAATGTAATATGTTAAAAAAAATAAGAGATAAATAATAAAAGATAAATAAAAGGGATTTTCATTGTAAGTGCAGGACAAAAAAATGTAAATAGAATCTTTCTTCTGAAGTCAATAGTTGAAGAATTTGGGGATCCTACTGCTTTACTACAAAGAATATTTGTGCAAAAAGTGCTCTCCAACCACCAGCATCTTTGGAACTGCGGTTTCTTTTTGGTTTAATGAATACTGTTAATTTGGCAACTGATTTAGTCTTAAATATTCAAAAATAATTCTATATTTAGAATTATACAGAGGAGTTTTATAATTTAAAGAAAGAAGTGCTGCCGGGAAGATGAGACAAAGGCATTGAAAGTGTTATATATTAAAAATGTAATTTGCTGAAAAACGAAAATTGTGTTTAATTATGGATTATGGCCAGCAACTCTATTTATATTAATTACATAAATGATCAAAAAATAATTTCATTTCTAATGATCGTACCTTTATGCATTTAAAATGTTTCTTCAGAATTAATCAATATGATATTTATATGCTTGGTAGTAGAGGGGATAATACCACAATTAACAGTGGTGGAGCACTGGAACAGGTTGCTCAGAGATGTGGTGGAAGCACCATACCCAGATACATTCAATGTTAGACTGGACTGGTCTCTGAGCAACCTGATCTAGCTGTAGATGTCCCTATACATTGCAAGGGAGTTGGACTAGATGACCTTTAGAGGTCCCTTCCAACTCTAAGGATTCTATGATTCTATAATTCCTCAAAAACTTTTTACAGAAAAAAAAAAAAAAGCACTGCATCAGTTTCTTAAGCTTTAAACACTATTTCAAGGACTGTCATGAAAATAAAAACATTTTCAAGTCAGTGAACTTCAATCAATTTTATTGTTAGTTAATAACTTTTGATCACTGATTCTGATACTGAAAATTAAATATGCAAAAAAAAATGAAAGAAGAAACAAACAAATATTGACACTTGTCTCCAAGTCTTCCCTCCGTGTTATGCTCAGCCCCTTTGCCAAGGTGATGGGTGGAGCAGGAGACAGAGCACTGTACACTGTGGTTTCTACTGAGTTACTCTGTTATGAGTTCCTCCACCAGGTGTCTCTTTGCAGACACATCTCCTCCTCAGTTTCCTCTCTGTCCCTCCTTGTGATGGTTGCTTTCGTTCCTGCTTTGTTTGGGGCATCTATTTTTCTTCACTTCAGTGTTTCTCCTTCTCTGGTGTCCCTTTTGCCCTGGCATCTTGTATCTCTGTCTCTGTGTCTTGTCCTGCATAATTGTCCATATGTCTCCTGAAGAATCAAATCTGAATGACTGTTATCTTATTTGTTAAAATAAATTCATATTTTTAAAATTATAAATGAGAATGGAACCTCATGAAACACCTGGGCATCTGTCCAAACACACATAGCTTTAACTGCATATTGAGATCATCCTCAAACCCAGGAAAATCCATGTCCTAAATAATTTGAAAGGTTACTGTGGCCAGGTGTCAAGAATTGGCACAGAAATCAGAAGAGCATGGATAGTTGCCGACCAGTAATGCTAATGAAGGAAAAGAGTAGAAATCAACCTAGTAGACAAATGTCATGACATTTGTGAAAAGAACATCACATCACAATTATGTGTCTAAAATCACATACTTTATAGGAAGAAAAATACAAGGTTAAGCAATGTAAATAAGAAAACTGTAAACTGATCCTATGTAAGACTTGTTTAAAACAATTAATGTGGATGCAAGACTTTATTTAATATTTGTCTCATCTATTTGCCTTACATTTTGAGCCATGAGTACTGATGGTGATTTTGGTGGACTAAGATAAGATACCAGAGAGACAGAGATTCAAAGAGCAGTGAATTCATTGACTGAGCAGTGAATACTGCTTTGAAAACCAGCACAGCTCAAAGTGCTTAGAATTTCTAATCATAACATATTCAGAAACATTACCATTTGTATACCTTTTTTACTTTTTTTTCTATTCCAAAATACTAAACATACTCCTTTTTTGTTTGTTTGTTTGTTTTTCCAGAAGAACAATATTGAAACTTTTAACTTATTAACAGGCCAAATGTGTTCTCTCTCATAGTCCATATTGTCCCTACTATTGCAATTTCTATGCTGCTATGCTTTACATAAAGTGGATGTCATAGAAAAATACAAAAATAGTTATTTTTTTAGCTGAAGAATTAAGAGAAAATAAATATTTAACATTGAAATGACCCAAAATGTTAAATTGAATAGTTGTATGATTTTTTTGCTGGTGGTGGTGGCTGTTCTCTGAAATCCTTTTCTAAGCTTTCTTATTAACTGAAGTAATTTCTCAGTCAGTCTTCTAGGAGATTACTCTCCTTGTCAAAAAAACAGACTGTCCTCTGCTGCTAAACATTTAAAAAACAAAATCATTTTTAAAAAAAATAAGAAAAAGACTGCTCAATTACATTTTTTCCAGATTTAAGTTACATAACACACTAGAATTTCATGAAGTTTTGTAATATCTCTAACTGTGCTAATGCAAGTGATTTGTGGAAAGAGCTTTTTCAAAAGTTTTCATTGCCTATTGAATCAAAATAGCAAGAAAATCCAGTTGTGAAATTAAAGTATTGAAGGTTTTTTTCTAGAATAATGGATATCATGGAATTTTGTCTTATTTTGACAACCTTATTTTTGTGAAGTAGATGAAGACAAAAAACATTTTTCTTGATGTTGCCCACTCTTTCCATTCAGAGACCAGAAAAAATGCTTCCTGTGTTGTTAAACTGATATTTTTCTCAGTATAACTAATATTTTTCATATGTGCACTTAGCCTCAGTTTGAGCTTTTCCTTTGTCAGATCATATCTGGAAAATACTTTCTGCCCGGATTAAATACACCACATAAATATTTCTACCAAATTGTGAGTACAGGAGAGAGCACGCTACCAGCAATTGCCTCAAGCAAAGTACTGTCACAAAATCCAGAGCTTTGATGCGCTCAGAAAGGGCATAAGACAGAGTGAAGAGTGAATATGAAAGGGAGCAGCTGAGGCTCATGCTAGCATCTATGTTAGTCAGCAGAACAGAGTATGACAAGATGTTAGGGGAATGCATTCTGTAACCTTTCCAATGGAGTCACAGCAATTGTTTTCGCATATGTTCCTCAGCACCTCTGAGGATTTACACATTGCCTAGGATTAAGAGTGATCACTATTCTCTCACAGCAATGTTCCTACTTGCAAAAGCCTGATTAGGCTTTAGAGGAAAGAGAGAGCAAAGAACAGTAGCGCTTCCTTCTAAAGTGCCTCATACCAGTTTGCTATGCACTGTAAGATTTTTTCCACAACTTCCAGTCACACACTTATAGCACAAAATAGATTCTACACAGAATCCTTGAAGAATCTACCTGTCTGGTAGATTTTATTCACTGAAACAAAAAAATAAAAGAAAATCTCTAGCTTAATTTCTTTGGAGTTTTCACACTATGGATACAGCTCCAATCAGCTTCACTTAAGGATGAAGATCCTCTGCAAGTAATTCAGTCACATATGGTGGAAAGGCTAAGAAAGAACATGCCATACCATCTGATATAGTAAGCATAGAGAAAAAAGATAGCCATCCCAAAAAAATGATTCTAACTGGCCCTAATAAAACCAGATTTAATATGAAATTTGTGTCCTTCCACTGCATTTGTTATTATTTTTCCTTTAGAATTATATAATAAGTATCTTGCCAGTTCTAAGGTATCATTCTACCCTCTGTTCTGTTAAAGTCACTGTGCTTTGTAGCTGCCATCACTGAAACCTAGTAAGATGATTCCCATGACTGGAGTGTGGCTATTGACAACTAACAGCTGTTCAGAACAGACAGAAAAGGAAGGAGGAGGGGAGATGATGCTCTCTACATCAACAAAGGAACAGAGTGTGAAGAGCTGTCCCTGAAGAATGGTCGTGAGGAAGCTGAAAGCCTGTGGGTGAGAGAGACCAAGGCAATAAAGGGAGCCTAGTAGTTCGTATCTACTACAGGCCTCCTGATCAAGTGGAGCCTGTTGGTGAAGCCTTCTACCTTCAGCTACAGGAGGCGTTGCAATCACAAGTTCTTGTCCTGCTGGAGGACCTGAACCACCCTGACATCTGCTGGAAAAGTAACACAGTGAGCTGTAGGCAACCTAGGAGGCTCCTGGAATGCATCAAGGATAACTTTTTGACCTAAGTAATAGACAACTCCACCAGGGTAGATGCCATACTGGACCTGCGTCTTACCAACTCAAGTGAACTCATTGGTGACATCAGGATTGAAGGCTGCCAGGGCTGTAGTGCGTTTGTAGAGTTCACACACCTGAGGGAAATCAGACAGACAAAGAGTAAAATCAAGGTGCTAAATTTCAGGGAAGCCAACTTCCAGGTCTTAGGTAATTAGTCAACAAAAGCCCCTGGGAAACTGTTCTCATGGACAATGGAACAGAGCTGCCAGATCTTTAAGGAAGCTTTGCCTAGGGCAAAAAAACTCTCCATCCCCAGGCAGAGGAAGTCAGGAAAGACAGGCAACAGACAGGCATGGCTGAACCAGGACCCGCTGGTCAAAATGGAGAACAAGAAGAAAATACACAGGCAGTGGAAGCAGGAACATATGTCCTAGGAGCAGCAGACAGCAGGCAGTCTAGTACGCAGCCATTTCACTCTCTCTTCTGAGAATAACAGAAAGCTACTCTCTGTTGAAACAAAAATGGTGTTAAGATTACAAAAAGAGAGTTAAGATTACTGATGTAAATGGATCATGTTCCATTCATAGTGATGTAAACTGAAATGTTTATATTAAGTTCGCAAAATGAGAGCCAGTCCTTTGCTACTGAGTACATACATTTTGAAATAATCAAGCTTTTAAATGTTGTGAAAAAGAAAAAAAAAATTAAATCCATATTCAACCTAACTACTCAATTCAGAGAGAGAAATATATTTTATTTTAAAATTTGTTCAAGATTTATTTTAGATTGAGATTTTGAATAAATATAACATGTAAAAAGCTATTTTGTTTGCCAGATTTTCTTCCAGACCAATTCTTAAAGAAGTAACATGATGACAAAAAGATTCTAAGTAATCATGCATATGTAGGTTACTCTGAAAATAATGCCTCCTATTTATTTTTGTGGAAACTACATCAACTACAGAGAGCACAATAATATTATTTGGTAGACCAAATTCTCAGCTCTGTTTTCCTGGAAAAGGTGGAATGTCTTCCTGCCAATGGAAAGTAGTGAATGAGTTCCTTATTTTGTTTGTTTATATGTGCAGCCTCTTCACCAAGTAAACTGTCTCAGCACTTGTATATTCTCACTTCTGCCTTTCCAATTCTCTTCCCATTTCACTGTGGGGAGTAAATGAGCAAGCACCTATGTGGTGCTTAATTGCTCTCTGGGGTTAAATTGCAACACTATCTAAACTCAAGCCAGTCCTGACTCCGACTAAGATTGCTTGCAAGCTTTCATGAGAGGCAAATATTTTTTCTTAAACAGCATTAACAGGACTCTCACATACCAACTTAAAGGGATTTTACGGTACCATGAAAACATTCAATCATCAAATGACATTGAGAAGTATTCATCTCTTATCTCTTCTTCCAAATAGTTTTCTTTACATTTTTGCCTAGTGACTAGGAGTTTCATTGTCCTCTAATCAACATTCCTTCTTGTTTTTATTATTTTCTCTTCATGGGGGATTGTAGTGAAGAGATAGATGAAACAAACAAACAAACAAGCAAAAACCATACCACTAATAACAAAAACAACAAACAACAACAAAAAATAGAGTTACAGCTTAAGTCAGCCGAGTTCAGGTATAGGGAAACCCATCACACGAGTTGATCCTGGTGTGAAATCTAAAAAGTCAAGCAATATAGAACTGCTGGTTATGGCATAAGCTCAGCCTGACCAGTAATATTGTAAAGGACACTTCATTGATAAATGTAGCTGATTCATTAATGACTTTTTTGAACAGATTGCAAAGAAAATGTCTGTCACCTCAAACACAGTAGATTTCTCCATCTGAATGACTTTGCAATTTCAGATCAGGACAGGTTTATGTAGTTTTCCTTGGTGTGAGGGTTGGTTTAAGGACATTATTCTATGCATTTATCCTGCTACTCTTTTCACAATGGAGAACACGAACATTTAGACAAACACTTGTTCAGAATCTGTTCAGAAGCTGTCTTATCACTTGTTCCCTTATTCAAGATTTAAAACAACAGCTTTCAAACAATCACACTGACCCACCAACTCAATTCAACATTGAAAAGATACATATAAAGTTTACCTTAAGTTTTTAAATGAAAGATTCAAATTTAATGTGAGAAAATTGTAATTATTTTCAAAGAGTCTTTGAAAGACTAATCAGAATGCTTTTGCTGCCACTGACATAAGATTTATACTTAAAAAGGAATAAAAAAGAAGGAGATTTATCACTGCTAAATATTTTTGAAAACCTTGCAAACAACAATCCCATTTACCATAGATGTTGTAGAAGGTTGGTGCTATTTGGAAGAAAACTCTCATAATGATACAAGAAGTTGTTTTCAAGCATAGGCCATTGTCTTCCTGAGCATAGGATTTGCTATGTTGCTTTGCTTTGTAGTTGAACAGAAACAAGTAACATAATTAGTTGGTTTATTCAACTCTGAGGCAGTTAACTAGTAACCATTTAAAGAAGCTTACATTTATCATTGTGCTGCAGCGCCAATCACAAATTAACAAATCTTTCTACGTACCTTGAACAAAAGTTTCAGAAGTAACTGATAAATTACTTAAAAGAGCAGTGAAACCTTGGACATTCCAAGCAGTTTCGTGCAATATGAAAATTCATATAAGTGGGATTAATGGCCAGGTTGGAGAAGCAACATCTGTCATTACTCATGTCAGACATACAAATGTCAATTCCTTGACACTTTTCCTCAGGTCACAGTATTGTCTCGAAATCTAGACAATGATAAGGAAGATGTCATGAGAGTCTCACAGAACGGTGATTCTTGTGAGCTAGCTGAAGAACTAGCAGAACTATGGAAGATTGTTGTAGTAGAATTTCGTACCGGTCTAGAACAAGAAGAAACTGAACATGTATCACAAAAGCGCTATTTAACCGTTAAACAAGTACACAGTTTTTAATAAGAATTATGGAGAATATATCTCTTAGCAAAAATGGCTTTCTTGCCTTTGAGAAGTTGAATTCACTTCATAATTTTATTTTTAAAGTAACTGGATAAAGCATCAGAAAAGCATGAATACTAGAGAATAAGCAGACAATGCAAAGAAAGCCCACAGATTCAAACCACAAGATTTCATCATTCAGGAACAAAATACAGTAGCAGTAATATTTATGCTCAAATACAAACCAAGAAGTTGCATTTGTCAGAACCTAAACAAAAAAACACTTTACCTCATAACAGATCATACATGTTTATACCTGTGCGACTCGCTGTAGGGAACCTGCTTTGGCAGGGGGATCGGACTCGATGATCTCTAGAGGTCCCTTCCAACACCTATAATTCTGTGATTCTATGATTCTGTGGTTTAAAATGAATTTGTGCCCATTCATATAATCATCCACATGTGGAAAAAGGTTGGATATTATTGATAAAGCACACATTTATATCTAATAAGCTTTCCAGTTTTAGTTTTTCCTATTTTAAGAGACAAAGAAAACCGTCTTGATATTCTATTTTGATAGATAAACAATGATATGTACATAACAGATTTCTACCATTATTTGTAAATAATATTTCCCTGTAAATAGTTTTCTAATTTTGAAGATTCCTCTTTGTATTTCTTTATCAGTGCAGTAATGTTTATGGAAAGTATATTCTATATTTCTTGGGGTATAAGGAATATAACTGGCACAGAATTTCTGTTTGTGGAAATATTTTTAATTAGGCCATAAAACATTAATCAAATCGGAGCTTTAAATCTTTCATACAGTCAGAGCATAATTTCTTTATGATATGGAAAACACAACATTGTATATATATGCATGAAGTAAAATTAACAGTTTCACAACTTTCAGGTTATGACAAATGTGAACATCTGATGTTGCAGATTATTATATACAGAAAGAGAGAGAGAAGATGGGGAAGGAGAAATAATGCATTTCTTTTCAAAATACCTTAATCTTATTTTTGTTTCATCTTTACACAACTGGAAAAAACATCTACAGTTTTAGTAGCAGACATTAGTGAGAATGAGACAATTTATCAGGAAATGAGACATCTCTTAAATATTTCAAATGTCTTTTAGTTATTTTAGGTATGTGGAAAATGTATGGCCAAAAAACTATTTGAGGAACTTGATATCTTGTTACTTCACACCTTCATCAAGTATTTTTGTGAAACTATACATCATGCATTGCTACTTAACTGAAAAACATAGGAGAATGTAACTCTTCATGTATGATTAGGAGAAAATTATATTCTTTCATTCATCATATAAACCAGGAACTAGACATTTTTGGTACCTGTTGATATGTCTCTGTTCTATTTGGTTTCACACGCACTCTAACAAATACAGTTAGATGTCTTTTAAATCAAGTTCTTTTTCTTCCCTAATGTGAAATTTAATACACAGAGGTATTGCAAATATGAATTATTGAGCTTTATATGAAAAATAAATAAGGCTCAAGTTGTATATCTGTGGGTTTTTACATAGAGAGTAATAATACTGCTTGTATGAATAAAATAGTAATAGTAAATACCTTGCTAGAGGAGTATTTGTAAGAAAGACTTGAATTACAAGGAAGTAGAAGAAAACTTTGATTGAGAAAGTGTAATACTGGAAAAAAACTGTAAGGTTTTAAACTTAAAAAGAATATGAATTGCATAAAATATGAAAGAAGAAGTGACTATGCACACAATGTACACAAAATCTAAATAAAACATGTTTGTAAACATACTGAATTTTGTATCAAACTAAAAAAGGTGTAAATGGGCTAGTAAAAATACATTGCAGATGCAATTTGTAGCCCGTTGCTACAAATAACTTCCTATATTCTTGAGGCAAACTAAATGCAGTTGCGTTGCAAAGTTCCATCAACAAGCGTCTTATGATTCAAACAGATGTTCCTATTTGCAGGCACATTGGTGCCAATACTCACTGTAACTTTGCCCAGAGGAGTAACAGAACTAATAGAGTATAGCTGTAGCATTAACTTGCAGAGAAATGGTCCATCTATGCCAGAAATTTGTTTCAGAAAACACCGTCTCTTCTACAGACTTCTTTTTTCCTGATAGTCCTCATTGTAGATACACTAAACAACTCGGAGTGACTCAAAGGTATAAATGGGAAAAAATAAGTAACTGACTTGTTTGCTTCATAGCTAATTTCCCAGAGACACAAAGTAGATCTAAAAAAGATTGTATACATGTATTTCTAATTACAAACTTTTACAGCCTAAGGATATTGGATTGCAAACAAATCAAGAAATACTTACTTCTCTTAGCCACCATAATGAAGGAGTAAAATAACTTTTATTGCTTTTGCTGCACACATTAAAGTAATACAAAAAAGGTATCTATTCCAGAAGTTAAAAACTATTTTTCATGGCTTTAGTTTGCTAAGGCTATTCGCTCCAGGAAAAAAAGGGGAGGGGAGGGGAGGGAGCAACTCAGTTTTCAACAGTAAATAGATGAAGAAGGAGCTCAAAACATCACTGACTCGTTTGTGAAGTTTTGAGAAATATTCAAGCTTAGGAAGAAGGATAAAAATGAAAACAAAAGGAAGATGCATAGTAGACTTCAGAAGAACAAAATTTTTGCATCTGTGAACTGCAGTGACTGGAGGACACAGATTTTTTTCTAAATATTCTTTTGCTTCTCATTATGAACTTTAATTCAGAGTTGATCTGTAAGATCTGTAAGCCTGAATTGGTTTGGAGGGCTTTTTGATTGGAATGGGGGAAGCTGTTTGTTTTTGCAAATTTCACTTGCAAAGGATTGAGTTATTTAAATATTGAAAATGAAATAACACAGATCTCCTTTACATCCTTTCAAAGTCTGTGGAAAGCCCCGTTCATGGATAATATATTTTTCTGTAATTTCTCAGATAAAATAACACATGTAACTCATAGCATATAAATCATGGATAGTCCCAGATGTATTGCATCTCTTGCACAGATGGTATTCAGAAAGCAGGCACATGAATAGTAAACCTAACGAATAAATATTTGCATCTTATTTAATAGAAATACATAGGGCATCATCACAGCAAGCTCATTAAAGTACATCTGCATCAGATTCAGTCTGTACACTCAGTAGAGATGACCTATGTATGCCCAGAATTTCTGAACGTGTGGAAACTCTAAGTATCCTCTGACTAGATTGGCACTTTCAAAAATTCAATGTTACAGGATACCCTGAATTTAACCCACATACAATTTGCAAGTGGCTGGGGAAGATTTTAGGGGAATCTGAATACATAGCAACTCGTTGCATGCGTTTTACAAAAATATGCAAGGTGTAAAAACCTTGATTAGCCTAAGATGCAAGATTTTTATTATGATTATTATCATAACCAACCTCATCTCCTTCTATGACTGGGTGACCAGACTGGTAGATGAGGGAAAGGCTGTTGATGTAGTCTACCTAGACTTCAGCAAAGCCTTTGGCACGGTCTCCCACAGTATTCTCCTGGGGAAACTGGCAGCCCATGACCTGGACAGGTACACTCTTCTCTGGATAGAGAACTGGTTAGAGGGCCATGCCCAGCGGGTAGTCGTTCATGGAGTCAAGTCCAGCTGGCATCCCATAATGAGTGGTGTCCCCCAGGGGTCAGTACTGGGGCCCATCTTGTTTAATATCTTTATTGATGACCTGGACGAGGGGATTGAGTGTACCCTCAGTAAGTTTGCAGATGACACCAAGTTGGGAGGATGTGTCGATCTGCCTGAGGGTAGAGAGGCCCTTCAGAGGGATCTGGAGAGGCTGGATAGCTGGGCTGAGGTCAATGGGATGAGGTTCAAGAAGGCCAAGTGNAACTACTGACAGGACGAGAGGGAATGGCCACAAGTTGCACCAGGGTAAATTTAGACTGGATATAAGGAAAAACTTTTTCTCTGAAAGAGTGGTCAGGCACTGGAATGGCGTGCCTAGGGAGGTGGTGGAGTCACCGTCCCTAGTGCTGTTCAAGAAGCGCCTAGATGAAGTGCTAAGGGATATGATTTAGTAGCTTAGTGGGTAGGGATGGTGATAGGAGGACGGTTGGACTAGATGATCTTGTAGGTCCTTTCCAACCTTGTGTTTCTATGATTCTATGATTCTATGATAATTGTTATTAATGGATAAATGACCCATATGCAAAAAAAGGAGAGATGGAAGTACAATTAATAATTATGCGTAGGATCATGATCAAACATTTTCTATTTAAAAAATAAATAAAAAAGAGTACAACTCTTCAGTTCTTAAAAAGCCTAAATCTTTAATGTTATATTTCTGGAAAACTGATGCATGATAGGTAAATTTCTAGTTCATAGTTCAAATAAGATTGCATAATGTCCAAAAATATGGTATACTTTTATGAATTTTATAGAATCATAGAATGGATTGGGACGGAAGGGACTTTAAAGATCATCTAGTTCTAATGCCCCTGATGTGGGCAGTGCAGCCAATCAGTAGATCAGGTTGCCCAGGGCCCCATCCAGCTTGGCTTTGAACACCTTCAAGGGTGGGGCATCCATAACTTCCCTGGGTGACATGTTCCAGAACCTCACCACCTTCTGAGCAAAAAATTTCCTCCTAATATCCAATCTAAATCTCCATTCCCCCTTATCCTATCAGCACCAGAACATGTAATAAGTCAGTCTTCCACCTGCTTTTAAGATCCCTATAATTACTGGAAGGCCACAACGAGGTCTCTCCTGAGCCTTCTCTTCTCCAAGCTGAAGAAATCCAGCTCCCTCAACCTTTCATTAGAAGAGAGGTGCTCCAGCCCTCTGATTATCTTCGTGGCGCTCCTCTGGACGAGCTCCAACAGCTCTGTATCTTTCTTGTGCTAGGGTCCCCAGGTCTGGATGCTAGATGGGGCCTCATGAGGGCAGAGCAGAAGGGGACAATGCCTCCCTCACCGTGCTGGTCATTGCTTGTTTATGTAACCTAGAACACCATTGGCCTTCTGCATTGCAAGTGCACAGTGCTGTCTTGCACCAAGCTTTTCATACACCTGGACTCCCAAGTCCTTCTTCATAGGGCTGCTCTCAATTAATTCTCCCAGTCTGCTGACACATTTGAGATTGCCTCAGTGGAATTGCAAAACATGCAATTGACTTTCGTTTACTGATGCCACCACTCTATCACAGAAGGCCACCAGATTGGTTGTGCATGATCTGCTCTTGGTGAAGCTATGTTGTCTGTCACAGATTACAAGTTCATGCCTTAACATTTCTTCCAGGAGGAATTGTTCCTGATGATGTAGTAACTTCAATGCAAAATCTTCAATTCTGTGTTAATAAAGTGAGATTAAGAGAAAGAGTTAATGATGCAAAACTTTAGATCCTAATTTATGTGGTGCACCAATGAGCAGAACAGAAGATAAGCATTATAGACACGCACACACACAAAAGAAATAACTTGTGCGCTGTTCATCAAGATTTCAAGGAAACATAAAATAAGAGTTTTTTTAATGATATGCTGTAAACATAAGAGTTATATCTTATCAATGATATGCTCTACAGTAATTCTCTGATCGTGAATCAATTGTAAACCCAAAAAAGTAAAGAGAAATGACTGTATGTGTATATACTGGATATGTATACCACTGTATCAGTATCTCTATTTCTTTACTTCTGCCAACAGTTTCAGCCTTAAAATCCCAATACATATTTTAGAATAACCACGTTGCTTCTAATCATGTTATATTTCATGTTAGATGCAACACACAGAATGTATTAAATTTGAGTTATTCTATTAATGAAGATTTTTCAGGGGATTAGGTATGGAGTTGCCTGTTCCATAAAGATAAGCATCAGATAAACACTGAGATGACGACAGAGTAGTTTCACTTGCAAAGCCTCTGTTCTTCAAATCCACGTATTTCGCCAGAAAAGTAGGGACATATGGTTCACCCTATTATGTAATTGTTGCTATCAACAGATACATTTGAATAATAACACACAAGAACATTTCAAAATTATATTTCAATTTTGTAAATTTTTTTAACAAAGGCCTATGTATCCACCAAGACCTGAACTTCTGTTCTGATTTGGCTGTTTCATACCTGAGGTTTTCTAGCCTAAACCATCACACAGCATTCATCTCGAAGCATAAATGAATCTCAGATCCCATACTGCAATTTTACAATTTTTCACACAGAACAGTGCCTGATAACTGCATCATATGTAAAGTTAATTGGCAGATACTATATACACAACAGCAAGTGTCAGTCTGTAACAGGAGTTTCATTCCTACAAGTCATGAGGGTTAATGAGTGATGATAAAAGGAGATGTATAGAACAACCATATTTTACCTTTTCCCTATTTTATTTCCTGTTTAAAAAGCAAGTGCGTTATTGTCAGTATCAAAACCAAGATCTTTGAAAGCATTTATACTTAAGATAGAGATTACATCTAATGTCAGCTCAGTTTCAGAGTAGGTTTGCTTTCTCATTTTTGAAAGGAATTCAGTGAGAATACGCAGTATTCAACAGCATATACTTCCCGTACTTCAGTTTAATTGTATTATGGGCATAAGAGTTCATCTATGCAATATGCAGCTGTGAATATTGAGTTTCATTATTCTAACAATCTTAATTTAAGTTCGGTTTCATTGTCGGTTTGCCTTGACAAGATAACACAGAATGGAATACTTGTTATCATCAACCAAGTACATAAACACAGAACAAAGTAAATAACTGTCATCCATACATATGCTTTCCCAAAGAGTCATTGTTCATAAACATCTAATTAATTCAATAAAAATGTGACTGAGCATGTTCAGTTGAGAAGATTGCTTGAATATTTTGTCATGTTGAAAGATGGGGAACACTTTCGAAAATTTCTAAATGTGTTTTGAAATTACAAAAATTTTAGCTGTCATATCACATAAATACTAGTTTTGTTTGATTTTCTTTTAAAAAAATAAAACCTAAATCCATTAATTGCATTTCTGCTTAATCTGTGTTTTACTACCATCTGAGCATATTTTGTGTTACTTCATCTTAACAGAACATATAAAACATGCAAAATTGATGATGGCATGGCCATTCATTTAAATCAGCACATAGTTTTGCAGAATGTTTTAAACAAAATTTTTGGTTTATTGGTTTTGTTCTGTTCTGTTCTGTTCTAGTTTGGTTTAGTTTGGTTTGGTTTGTTTTTTCTTGATCTGCTTGAAGAATCATGTAAGTGGTTCTTTTACTTAGGTGGGGCACGATATTATATTCACAATCAACAATATTTTGCCATTGACTTATGTACAAGTATGACAGATTCTTGCACCACTGATAAAACAAGAATTGCTAATAAAGACTGTTTTTACACAGTAGGAATTTAGAATTTAAAAAATAATGTAAAAATGTTTGGTAAGCTGTCCTCTGCATCACCTGGACCTGTACCATCATGCTTTTATAGTTGTAAAGAGTTAACTTTGAAAAGGTAGACTGAATTTCAAATAATTTAGGAAATCTGAGCTTTGATATCAGGAAAGATCTACTCTATATTTCTATTTCCATGGATTGTATTTAAATTACTGTAGAGGAAGAACTTCTAAGTATAGGAAAACATCTCAGATTGAACTAACATGATCACATCCTTATCTCTAAATTGGAAAGACATAAGATTGAAGGATGGACTATTCAGTGCATAAGTAATTGGCTGGAAGGTCACAGCCAGAAGGTTGTGGTCAATGGCTATATGTCCAGGTGGAGGCCGGTGATGAGTGGTGTCCCCCAGGGGACCAGCTTGGGATCGATGTACTTTAACATCTATATCAATGACATAGATGATGAGATGTGTGTACACTCAATAAGTCTGTGGACAGCACCAAGCTGAGTGGTGCAATTGATATGGCAGAAGAAAGTACTGCGTCCAGGCCTGGGACCCCCAGCACAGGAAAAATGTGAAGCTTTTGGGGAGGGTCCAGAGCCTCCTCATCCTCACAAGGATGATCAGTGTTAGAGCACATCTCTTACAGAGACAGGCTGAGGGAGTTTGACTTATTCATTCTGAAGAAGAGAAGGCTGCAGAGACACCTCGTTACATCCTTTCAGTATTTAAAGAGAGCTTACAAAAAGGAGGGAAATCAACTTTTTACACAGGCAGATTGTTTTAACAAACAAAGGAAACACCCTAGAGATGATTCTATGTCAATGCCAGATTGGATGGGTTCTTGGGTAGCCTGACCTAGTGGTTGACAACCTTGTCCACAGCAGGGGGTTGGGACTAAATGGTCCTTGAGGTCCCTTCCAACCCAAGCCATTCTAGGATTCTATGAAATAGCCAGGTATAAGTGTTCTTTTTGGAAAAAATACAGCAAGGATAGGTCATTAAGATGAAGACTGGATATCTTAGGAACATGCCAGAGAATTCAGCTCTTTGCTTAAGATCTCTCACAGGTGAAGAAAATTTAGAACACTCCAGGTGAGGTATGTAATTAGCAAGTTGCTCTAGAAATTACTAAATATGCTAGAAACTATTACTTTATCATCCTTGTATTTCTCCTGAATTTGCTTTTACTGTTACCACTTCTATTTTACAACTGTAGAGTAATTTCGGTGGGATTCCTATGTGTATGTGTTGACATATTACTTTGATAAGCTTTTCAGTTGATATATAGATATGAATAGATAAATAAATATTAAATGGTTCAATTCTGTAATCTTCAAAATATGAAGATTAGAAACTTCTTGAAATTTAACTGTAAATTTTTAACTGTGTATTGTAGAAATTGGCTAAGTATCCATACAGAAAATCTTCCTAACTCTCTTATCTATTTTATGTCAATGAAACAAGCCACTGCTGGCAAGATCAGATACTCTGCTCCATGTAGTACCTCAGACCTCTGATCACCTTACTGTGTTTTCATATCTACCAGATGTCAGCGGTCCGCATATATATGCTTAAACAGAAAACTAGCATATGGAATATGCAGAGAGAGTACACTTGGATTTCTATGGTTGTACAGTAGATTCAAAGTAATCCGTAAGTTCTTGCTGACAGACTTAAGCTCTTAATTAAAAACAACATTGAAAAAATATAGAGATATGCTTCGACAGCAGCAATTCTTGAATCCTCAAATGAGAAAATATTTAGCTTATTAAACAAGTGGAAATGGCTTTAAACTAAAGGAGGAAAGATTTAGATTAGATGTCAGGAGGAAGTTTTTCACTGGGAGGGTGGTGAGGCACTGAAACAGGCTGCCCAGAGAGTTTGTGGATGCCACATACCTGGAAGTGTTCAAGACCAGGTTGGATGGAGCCCTGGGCAACCTGATCTAATGCAAGATCTAGTGGTTGGCAGCCCTGCCTGTGGCAGAAGGATTGGAACTAGATGATCTTTAAGATCCTTTTCAACCCAACTCATTCTATGATATGATTCTATGAAAGTGTGATTATATAAGCTTTTAAGAGACTAAAGCCTTAAGGTGTCTCCGGATGTAGCTAACTAACCACATAATAATCTAATTTAAACTACAGGTAGCAAAAGTGATATTATACACCTGCATGAATGTGGATTTAGCTCCCTGGATCTGTCTTGAATTTGCATGATTTGAACAACTCTAGGCTATACTTATTTTTTGTATATCATTATCTGTACTATATTTGTACCATTCTATTCACATTTTTACTTGTGAAGCTCAGAAAATATGAAATATAAAATCATTTGATACTTTCCAATGATGTCTCCACTTTTTTCATTTTTAAGGTTAAGGTTAAGGTTGGAAGGAGCTTCTAGAGGTCATCTTGTCAACCCTCCTGCTCAAGCTGACATCAAGAGCAGGTTGACCAGGACCATGTCTGGATGGCTTCTGAAGATCCCCAAGGAAGGAGACTCCACTACTTCTCTGGGGAACTTATTCCAATGCTCCATCACCCACAGAGTAAAGAAATGCATCCTGATGTGCAGATGGAACCTCTTGTGCTGCAGTTTGTGCACTTTGTCTCTTGCCCTGTCGCTGGGCACCACAGAAAAGAACCTGGCTTCATACCCTTTATGCCGTTACTTCAATTATTTATAAACATTGATAAGATCCCTACTAACACTCCTCTAGGCTGAATGGGCCCTGTTCTCACAGCCTCTCTTCATAGGAGAGGTGCTTCAGTACCTTGTTCATCTAATTGGCCCTTGGTTAGACTTTTTCCAGTATGATTGTGGCAGGTCCAGAACAGGACACAGCATTCCAGGTGCAGGCTCACCAATGCTGAATAAGTAGAGGAGAAGGATCATCTCTCTTGATCTGCTGGTGATATTTTTCCTACTGCAGCCAGGAATAACATTAGCCTTCTTAGCAGCAAGGGAATGTTGCCGACTCATATTCAAGTGGCAAAAAAACAATTATTTGTTATTCTGATGAGATATTATGAATTGCACGCTTCCCTTACCTACATATGTATATATATAAAGGGTAAAGTGATTAATTTTAACATTGTGAAGAAATCAAGAAACAGAAGAAAGGCTTTGTAGTAAGTAGGAAAGAGCAGCCGCTCTTGCACTGCATATGCTAGTGCTTTGCAATACCATTTCCATGTAAACAAAATCATCTTTGTGAACACTAATACACAAATGAACGCTTTTTTTGTTTGTTCTAATACAAAATATAATATAAAAGGAATGTAATAGGACAAACTTACTGTAAACTACTTCTTCCTTCACATATTGTGAGAAGTGTGATACTTTCTGGTCAAATTCTCTAAAATGTTATAGAATGGACCAGAGAACTAGAAATGAAAGAATCAACTGTTGATGTGAGAAAAAAAGGGAATGTGATAACGTTTTAGAACTTTTACAGTAATCTGATTTGGGTTTTATCTGCATACCTGGACAAATTTGATTTTCTTTTTGTGCTTTTCTTGATTTGCTTCATGTATTTAACTCTGTTCTTTCTTATTACACTGAACTTACACTCTGACTTGAAATTACCATTGTAATATATAATATACAAGTCAAAAAACTTGTTCAGTTCCTTAGGTAGGTTTCTTCACCTGAAAGTACACAGGTTTTGTGGACCTATAGAGAATTTTAAATGGAATATAGATAAAACATCAATAATAAAAGTGCTTAAATATGCAACTACATATAAAAATTGTCCTTTAAAATTACCATTACATCTTATTGCATATTTAGATGATTGTTATTATCTGTTTACTAATTTCATCAATGAGGTGACACACGGTGGCTCACTGTGGGGAATCTTTGCAATATCTTTGAATTATTCATTGAATCTTAGACTCTTATTTTCTGCTTCGTGACGCGTGGTATGAACAACAATAACAATAATCTGGAGGTAATTACTGGTACTGAATTACTTCAGTTGAGCTTTCTCTGGTGCTTTGTACACTAAATTCTCAAAAAGCATTGCACAGAATCTGAGAAGGAAAAAACAACTTCCAAGAAATTAAAGTATTTATTTGTTTGTTTCTGTCAGATAAAAACAATGCACTAGACTTGGAAAAGTTGTCCTGGTTTCAGCTGGGATACAGTTAATCTTCTTCCTAGTAGCTGGTATGCTGCTATATTTTGGATTTTGGATGAGAATAATGTCATTGCTTATCATTTAATTGTTGCTGAGCAGTGCTAACACTAAGTCAGGGACTTTTCAGCTTCTCATGCTGTCCTGCCAGTGGGAGGCTGGAGGTGCACAAGAAGTTGAGAGGGTACAGAATCAGGACAGATGACCCAGGCTGGCCATGGCTAATATCATGAAGAGCAATAAAACTAAGGGTAATTGTCCAGGGGAGCTACTGCTGCTTGAGATCTGGCTGGGCATTGGTCAGATGGTGAGAAATTGCACTGCGAATCTCTTGTTCTCTATTTTCTTTGTATTTTTTACTATTTATTTATCAATTATTAATTATTATTATTATTCTCTCTTCCTTTTTTGTCCCATTTTTACCTCAATCCTCGAGTTTTACTGTTTTTCTATATTCTTAGTAAATAAATTTTAAAAAAAGACCAGAAAGATTTATTATTATTATTACTGTTAGATACGCATAAAAGATTAAAGAGTTGCTCGAACTGGAATTAGAAGTAATATTTTTATGTTAAGAAAGAAGAATTCAAATGAAGATAATTTGATCTTACATTTTTCGTCATTGATAAAATATTTTCAGTTATATTCAGCTATTCATCTGTTGTTCTTAAACACTTCTAAATTATTGTATCTAACAATCTTTGATATATTTCAATATTTGATTGTAGTCCTCTATTAACTAGTACAGTGTTTTTATTAGCAGAATGGAGATGAAAAGGTAATATTGTATTCACATCAATTCAGTCAATATCTTTCTAAATTACAGTATTTAAACATCAGACTTCAAATGCTGACAAAAGTAAGTTAGGAACAATAGGACTGCTTTTGCAATCAATGTAAATATCTGCATAAGAATCATAAGTGTTAGCCATAAGCGTCACAAGAATTCTTAGAATCATAGAATGGCCCGGGTTGGAAGGGACCCCAAAGATCATCAGGTTCCAACCCCCCTGCCACAGGCAGAACCATCAACCTCCACATTAGGTACTAGATCAGGTTACCCATAAACCCATCCAAACTGGTCTTGAACACCTCCAGGGTCGGGGCATCCACAACCTCTCTGGGCAGCCTGTTCCAGTACCTGACCACTCTCTCAGTAAAGAACTTTCCCCTGATGTCTAATCTAAACCTTCCCTCCTTCAGCTTAAAACTATTCCCCCTTGTCCTATCACTGTCTACCCTTGTGAAAAGTTGTTTTCCCTCCTGTTTATAATCTCCTTTTAAATATTGGAAGGCCGCAATGAGATCCCCCCGCAGCCTTCTCTTCTCCATGCTGAGCAAGCCCAGCTCCCTCAGTCTGTCCTGATAGGGGAGGTACTCCAGCCCTCTGATCATCTTTGTGGTCCTCCTCTGAACTCTCTCCAACAGTTCCACGTCTTTCCTGTATTGGGGGCCCCAGACCTGGACACAGTACTCCAGATGATAGTATTTTGGGATCTCAGGAATAAATAAATAAATAAATAAGGTTGAACAAGTAAAGATTACATTATATTTTTCATTTCACAAGGAGGAATACCTTCATGCACAACAACAGAGGTCTGCTTCATATGGTCGTTAATGAAAAGAAAACCAATTCCAGTCATACTGTTTTCTTGTTTCTTACCTATTCTTTCAGAAAACAGTGTTGGAATTCACTTCATCTGATTTTACTCTCTTATGGTTAGCTTCATCATAATTTCATTATCTGAACTGCTCTCATGATGAATAAAGACAGATGAATGCAGATGTCCTATATCAAGAAGAAGCTGTTGAAACTACTGTTTTTCCTTAAAGTTAATTTGGTTTACATATTTATGAATATCTACCTGTACTCCTAGGTGGCTAAATGAATTCTGTCCTTAGTATAGGCAACTTGGGTTGCAAGAAACACAGAGAGTAGCTAGTTTTTATGTACAAATTTACATCTCCTGGAAGAAGCTATGATGGCCTTATGTGTTGTCAAATGCAGATAGCAGACCTTCTGTGATGACAGAAATTCTGTGATGAGGTGACCATTAAAAAAAAATAAGCAAATGCAGTGCTATATTCTTTACCAGGAAGGGTTTGTGGTGAGGCAGAGAAGTATAAACTGACTATTTTATATACTAGATGTTGCAATTAAGTAAGTAAAATACTTCTGAACCACCACCACCACTACCACCACCAAACCACCAATGAAAATGATGCTGATATCAATAACTGTAAAAAAACAGAGCATGGAATCTAGGAGAGGAGTTCAGCAGAGGGTTGGGCCTGGATAAATGCTGTTTACTAACAGATGGCTCTCCTACAACTTTTTGGGTAGTAAAATTACCATGGCAACAGCAAAACTCTATGGGATATTTGAGCCAGTCAGAAGCAAGTATTCTGGTTATGGGGACTGGGTGTCAGTCTAGGAAGGGCCATGCAAAGACCCCACCAGTGGCAGCCCAAGCACCCCAGGGCTAGAGGTGGAGAGACCACAGTCCTTCCTCATTCAACAGCTGATAATACTAGTGATGGTTTTGTTTAGACATTGAGAGCCAAACCTCATGCATGACAAGACATCTGGAGGTTCAGCAAAATGCTCAGAACATGCTCAGTAGATCGACACAGATTGCAAAGTTCAGGTGTGGGATTCTTGGGGCAGAATCTAAGTGTCATGTTGCTGGTTTGGTCTCTGTGCCATAGATAGGAAGAATGTGTGGAGAGAAAAAAAAATGAAATCTTCCCTATAACTTTTGAATGATCATGTAGTGTAGTGGTTAAGACAACCAAGTTGGGACGCTTGGCACTTTTATGAGTTCCTATCCCAATTTGCTTGATGCAAATTATAAAATTAGCATTATTATTGGGACTGGAGGAAAATCCACGCCTCACAACTCAGTGCTCTAATCACTTTACTTCTGAGTTATAATTGTGATATCTTTTCTTCTAGTTGCATGAAAACTGTATTTATTACTTCACAGTGAAAGAAAGGACGCAATCATCCAGCATATACTGCATCGTAAAGAATAGAACACCTGCCTAAACAGTAAATATTTGACCCCTTTTACAATAGGTGAATTATAGTCTTTAATGTGGAGATTTCAATGTACACAGGACTAAGGAAGTCCTAGACAGCAACAGTGTATTAGAGTCAAGAAAATTATTTAGTGATACAACAGTTACTGTATTATATAGTATCATACACCTCTTTATCAACTAAAAAATACACATCACTTCTACTGTTTCCACAAACTGACACAATAGTTTTCAGTAGTAATAAAAAATCATGAAAATTTGTTATAATCAGGAGTGTCTATCTCTTGAAAATAATCTGCACTTCCTGTATGTAATGTAAATGTATATCTTGTGCTTTGAGCTTTACAGAATTATAGTCTGATTTTTGAATCTGATATTCTTCTGAACCAGATATGCAAAGGAATCAGCAAAATAAAAGTTTACATGCAGGAACAAAATATCTGTTACATTCAGCTGAAAGTCATTTTTAATGCAGTTGATGATGCCTGGCCATGGAGAAAGCATAATTTGTTGAAGAGTTTATGTTTGTGAGAATATAAAGATAATGTGTTTCATAACTTAGAATATTTCTCTTTGTTATACTCAGTTCCATATATTCTGCCTGTGCATGAATGCCCGTGACAGAGGAAACAAATTGAGCAAATGAGAGACGAAGAGCTATGATCTCATTGGGACTGCGGATATGTGGTGGAATAAATTGTCACATTGGGTGTTGCAGGCTTCTTGGGAAGATATTTGGGAAGACAAGGAGATGGATCTTCAATCTGCAAAGACTTAGGGATAAGGGTCAGAGTATGGACCAGCACAGATGACGTAATGGTAATTATCTACAAGATACTTTCTAATCTAGAAGGAGAAGTAATTTAAGATCAAGACCTTAGAATATTATGGACAAAACCTGGAAGTCATTTCTGATCATGTGAGAAACAGGAATGTGATTAGCCAGAATGTATTTCCAAAGGGCAAATCAGGCTTCACCAAACAGTTTGCTTTCTGCAGTGATATAATTAGCTCCCTTAGACAAAAAGTGAATGTTATTTACCTTTACTTCAGCAAGGCATATTACATACTCTCTCATAGTCTCATTAGTCTTCTTAGATCCAAAGTGAATATTATTAGCGCAACAAGGCATCACTGGTAAGACTTAGGTCTAAACCCAGCTCACATTCGATATGAGTGTGCAGACAGAAGTAGACAATAAGATTGGTGGAAGATTGACTCAAAAAGTTGTCGTCAGGGTGGAAGGAGCAGTTGGAGTAAAGTAGACCAACAAAAAATGCTTTGTCTGTGATATGCCTGGAGTTGTCTAAAATACCTGCAAAATAAGACCATTGCCATGACAACAAATTGAAGAGAGGAGGACTGAGCCCTGTGGACAACATGACAGCTTCACCCTTTCCCAATTTTCCCTGTTCTGCTGAAGGTTTGGCTACAAACTTTATTTTGACAGAATTGTTTATTGCATACTTGCTCATTTACAACCTTGGGATGATGTACCTACAAAACTAGAAGGTATAAAAGGATGCCTGAGAGAAGGTTGAGGGCTTTTTTCAGGGCTTTTTCAGAATTTGGTACTTCTGGACAAGCACTCTCACAACCAGTTCCAGTGTTTCACCATCCTTATTGTAAATTTTTGTAAATAATCATATAGAATATTTTTCATTATATCCAGGCTAAATCTCCCTCTTTTGGTTTGAAACCATTTCCTCTTCTCCTATCACCACCGACCCTGATACGGAATCTGTCCCCTTCTTTCTTGTAGCCCCCCTTTAGGTACTGAAAGGCCACTGTCAGGTCTCCCCAGAGCCTTCTCTACTCCAGGCTGAACAGCCCCAGCTCTCTGTCTGTCCTACACAGGGGAGGTGTTTCATCCTGTGCATCATTTTTATACCCTTCTCTGGATGCACTCCAACAGGTCCATGTCTCTCCTACACGGAGGACATCTGGACATAGTACTCCAGGTGAGGTCTCACCAATGCAGAGTAGAGGGGCAGGATCACCTCCCTCAACATGCTGACAATGCTACTTTTCATGCAGCTTAGGATACGGTTAGCTTCCTCGGCTGCAAGATCACGTTGCTTGCTCATGTCCAGTTTGCCATCCACTCCAGCTCCTTTTCAACAGGGCTGTGCTCAATCCTTTCTTTTGCCAGCATGTATTGACAGTGGGGGTTGCCATGACCTGGGTGCAAGACCTTGCACTTGTCTTTGTTGAATCTCCTGGGCGCATTGCTTGAGCAAGTCTAGGTCTCTCTGGATGACATCCCATCTTCAAGGCATGTCAACCACACCACACAGCTTGGTGTCATCTGCAAACTTGCTGAGGGTGCACTCGATCCCTGTGTTGATGACATTGATGAAGATATTGAAGAACATCCGTTCCAGCACTGACCCCTGAGGGACACCACTCATCAGAATTATGTTTCAAGAAAATAAAGGAAAACAAGTAACATCATATATTGGATGCCTCAGGAAGAAGACTTAAATTAACAGCGCCCATTAGTTAGCTAAATAATTAGTCTCTTCTGAGATTGCTTTTTGACCTCTTTTAGTGGTCCACTCCTTTGAAGATTGGTTTTGTCACTTTGTCATTTGTGTCTTCAAAGATCACTTTTTAATCACAGTACTCTTGATAATGGGTATTTGGGCTGATTTGCAATAAAAAGAAATCTTTAGTAAGCAAAACGGCCGTGTTCTTGTCTAAACAGAATTCTATAAATTCACTGTTGCAATCTCTATAATACCCGTGGTCTGGGTAGCTTCCCTTGCTTTTTGTATTGTGACACAGGTGTAGGAAATGTAGCTGACATCTGGTTGTTAGTGGCACCTCTAGAGATTAATACTGGGTCCAGTGCTATTTAATGTCTTTACTAGCAACCTGGATGATGGCATAGAATGTTCTCTCAACAGTTTTGTGAACACTACAAAATAGAGTAAATGAATGTAGAAAAGAATGTAGAATCAAATGAAAATTCATCCCATTAGCATTTTTAACATAAATTCATTCTTATTTTTCATTTCATCAAAATTTACAGATGCTATCAATTTGTAAATCCTCAGGGGTGGGAGGAACACTGCAAAAAATTAAATATCACCATTAAATCAACAAAAAAAAAACATAAACAGAAACTCATACACACATTCATATGAGAATTCTGTTTACTATTTTTTCCATTACAACAAGACCTTTAGTTACATAATTTATTAGATTTTCCTTCTTTTCACCTCCAATTTGTATTTTCAAACACTAACATTAAATACAAAAAGCAATATTAATTATGTGATAACTTAACCACGCACCTAAACAAAAAAGAAAATGCAAAATGGATCATTTTGTTATTCTTGAACTATTTATTTGAAGGAAAAGACTGCTTTAATAATACTGTTATTTTCTCCAAGGGAATTTCTATTTTACTTTCTCCGTATCTCTTTGCCTTAGAGGAAGATAAATACAGAGATTTTTTTTTTAATAGAATATTATTAATTAAAATGATTTCTCTTTGATCCTCTGTAATACAGAGAGAAATAAATTCACTATCCTTCACATTCAAATATATTTTTACTTCTGTTCCATTAGTTTCTGTTTTAATGAAAACTGAAGGCCTTAAATCTCTCCACTTGGCTGCTAGAATGTTACAGACTAGTGTTAAAAATTTACAGCTCCCACAATACAACAGCATGAATAAAATGTAATATTGTCAAAAAAAAAAAAAAAAATCTTTGCATTTCACTTACTTTTTTTTTTTAGGCCTACATATACCTCATGGCATTTTACTGGCTAATACAATCATTAAGCAACAGGAAAAGAGATTGATCAATATGAGTATTATTCCACAATATGATAAATTGTACTGAAAAATGCTTAATAGTTGTAGTTACCAGAGCACAGGAGTACTATGAAATTTCTTGCTCTATTTTATGAAGCATTAAACTGTTCAAAATAACTATTGCTTCTAGATGTCATCCATAAATCAAGCCAGACCAATGGCAGTGAAGTGATGGATGTGCACCAGTCAAAGGGATGTGATCATAAGACACAAGCTAAAACAGTGACAAGGCAGAGATAAATGTTTGTGTTCAGATTAACATCTCAAGGTCAGAGTGCCTATGCATATCAATGAGGAATTTCAACGAACACTCTAAGAATATTAATCTGGAAATGTATAGTAACAAAATGAAGAAGAAATTGATGTTTAACAAAGTTATCTATTTTTATTGCCCAAGAAAATATGGTAAACTAATCAAACAGATGTTGTAACTTGTTCTTGCACAGGGTCTGTTTCTTGAAAATAACAACCTTGCCCTAGGTTTTAATTTTTTATACAAAATCTTGCTAAGGTTTTACAAGTTTATTTAACATTTTCATTTGTGGAAGGTAAAAACAGAAGATAGTGAGAGTTACATTTCAGGAACACCACAATTACTGTTACAATAACTCATTAACATCCTAAGGAAGCCTTGTTGTTTTCCATATTTATGACGTAGGCAAACAAGAAAAAATATTAGTTTATTCAAAATATTTACAATTAAATAGGCAGTTATTCTCAGTTGCAAACTTTTTTTTTTTAATCACAATTAAAAGAAAGGGATGGTGCTATTCCACGTTAAGTGATGACTCTCAGATGCTACTTAAATTTCTTAAGCTTTTTATTTATTTATTTATTTTTATTTTATTGTTCAAGAAAAAAAGTACTAACCAGCAAATTTATTCAGAAAATTGACTAACATAAATCTTATAAATTTGGGGAAAAAAAAAAAACACCTTTATCACAACAAAGAAGATGGACTTAAGGATAAGAAAAACTGATTTAAAAATATTCATACTCCTTCTAATTTTAAATACATTATTTTTTTCTTCTATAACATCAAAAAAAAAAAAAAAAAAACTTTGAGCAGCAGATTGGTTAGTTAATTTTATTCCACATTCTTAGAGGACTGATGATGCCGTAAATAAAATCTCTGAAACACTCTGCCAGCCAATTTTTACAGATTAAATCAATATAATAAGAATTAGAAAATAATTACTAATCATTAACTTCAAAAAATATATGGAAAGTGTTAATATGATTGTCGTCTTCATGTTTTCCATTTTATTACAGTTCTGAAAGTATTTCTGAACATTTGGCAACTGAAAAAGAATGTAATGTTAAAAGTTATGTGGAGGGGAAATTGCATAGGAAGCTTGTTTCTAAAAAAAGGATTGGCACAACTTTGTCTTCAGGGAGATCAATGAAATAATGCACTGTATTTAAATGTTTCATCCAAGAAAAAGAACAATATTAATTATAGCCTTTAGCACTCATCATGGTAATCCTTTGGTAATTATAGTTCAAGAGAAAGAACAGAAGTCATTTAAAGATGTATTTTTTTCATAAGATATCTAACAAATTTTTTCTTGGAAAAGAGTACATTACAATGGATCTAACTGTCTTAAGTTAGATATGCTTTGTTTGCACGGAAGTAATGAAATACATAATAATAAAGAGATTTCTTTAATAAATGTCATATTTGCAGCTGTGTCCATAGAACTAAACTTGTTTATTGATAGTAAGATGAATGACACTAATTTCTACAGTATCTGCTGAAAATAATTATTGCTGTTGAATTTTAATATAAATTGTTATGAATTGTTAAGATTTTTTTTTCTTTTAGCACATTAAATGTTATCTGGTGATGTTAACTTAAATATCTAAATACATAAGACTATTTAGGGAATACACAGTGGTGTAGTAAAGGGAGAACAAAATCTAACAGAAGAATATCAAGATGGAGGTTTAATCTAGGAAACATATATGAAATGAAAGTTAATGAAAGTTTGCAGTATTCTGTGTGATGAGTGTGTCTCATAACACAGGCAGATAGGCATGTGCTATTTTTAAAAAGATAAGTGATTCTTCACATAACTAAATCCCCCAAGGCTTCCTACTTACATAAAAAAACAAATATATGTGCCTGAAGTATGCTTGAGTTGGATTTAGATCATGTACATTTATATTGTTATAGATTTCTAATATTCATATGTGTTTCTTTCATGAGTATTTATATGTCTTGTTTATGGTATATTTATGGTTTATTTTTTTAAAAACAAAATAATTCAGAAGGATGTTTGTTGGAAGATATTTTTTTTCAGCTTTCCAATTTTTTCCTTCCAGGAAGAGGATAAAATGAATAAGAATTATAAGACAGAATTAATAAATAATATTTCATCATTTTATTTATATTTCACTTAATAAAACAACTATTTTAAACATGATTTATTATGATTTTAAATTATTTTTATGAGAATAAACTATATTTTTGAAACTAAAAAATGTAAATGTTTAAAAATACATATTTTTATATTTTCTGTTTTTAAAACTGTCTTGAAGAATTACTGTTTCTAAATGTATATTTCCACTTACAGTGTGAGTAAAAGAGAAAAAAACACATAAATTTGAATAGTAAATGGAAAAGCTGTTTTCTCACACAAGATTTCTGAGGTTTCTTCTTTTTAGTGACCCTGAATCAGAGTAAAATGTTCAAAACATGATGATGACAATATCTTAAAGATAAAACTTGAATTGAATCAATTTAATTCTTTTTCTAATTTTGATTAAGATGTATTTCAACCTACTACATTCTAGGAAAGTGAATTTCAAAACCATCTTTGAACAGAATCACACAGAATAATTGTGTAATTTTATGACAACTTTAATACTCAGTTTTCACATTTTTATGAAGTTCAGAGATTCAGGAAAGAGTAGGTCTGGAAATCAACATTTTTCTGTTAGCCTCCAAAAATTGCTGAAAAAATTTATTCTGTGTAAATAGATTTTCAAGCCAAAAATATTTCAACAGTACTTAGAGCACTTAAAGCATTTTAAAAATTGTATTTATTAATGAAATCATACCTAATGGATAGATTTTTGGAGCAGATTTCTTTCCTAGCTCTTACAGCATCACAGAGGTAGGAAGTATATCTTTAAGTGAGTATGGAAGTACGGAACTAAGTGAATGATTTTGTTTTACTTTTATCTGTGAAATATTCAAGTTATTCCTTACAGATACAGTTTCCTTTTCCCCCTAGAATTATAATCAACTCATTTATCACTAGGTTCATTTGTATTGTTAGTGGTTCAAGGAACTTTTTCCGTTAGTTAATAAATGACAAAACAAACTTAAAAGTCTCTTCAGAAAAGCATTGATGGAATTATTTTTATATATTATTTTTATACTTGCAATCAAGCTTTGGAATCTGTGAGCCTGAAACATGTCTTCCCATCCAAGGTTTTCATGAATGTATTGCCACAGTGACTGAAGAGTTTAATGAAAACTATGAACTACTGTGAGTAGAGATTGTAGAAAGAATGTGTGAGATATCTTCAGTCTTTCTATCCAACACGGTTAACATGGTCAGAGAAGGTCTCTTATGCAAGTTGCAGGGAAGGGAAGCAGGGAAAAGTTAGAGATGGGCCCCTCTGGATGTTTTTGGGCCCCTCACTACAAGAAAGACATTGAGGCTCTGGAATGTGTTCAGAGAAGGGCAACAAAACTGGTGAGAGGTTGTCCCACTCCGATTATCGGAGTGAGGGGAGATTCTGTAACAAACCCAGAGTGAGATTAAGATGCAAACGAGGTCAAATGTTGTCCGACCAGTTTAATAGGAATTCTGGTCAGTGAGGGAGATGGGGATGGAGAAGCAAGTGATAGTAAAAGATAGGAAGTAAGAGCAAGGGTTACGTATAGAAAGGGGACAGTCACCACCATGGATCCCACGCCGTTCTATCAGACCAGGAATATCTTCGGGCCCATGTGGGAGCAAGGGAGCGAGAGCGCAGGGGGAGAAGCAGCACCAGGCATCATCAGGGCGTCAGGTCTCAGGCAGCAGGCACCAGGTGAAGCAGGAGCAGATATCAGGAGAAGCAGGAGCAGGCTCCAGGCA
>WBMW01003623.1:103175-122961 GCA_013396635.1 Penelope pileata
CACTCTACAACTTCCTGAAGGGAGGTTGTGGTGAGGAGGGGGTCATCCTCTTCTCCCAGATAACTACTGACAGGACGAGAGGGAATGGCCACAAGTTGTGCCAGGGAAGATTTAGATTGGATGTGAGGAAAAACTTTTTCTCTGAAAGAGTGGTCAGGCACTGGAGCGGCTTGCCTTGGGAGGTGGTGGAGTCACCGTCCCTAGCGCTGTTCAAGAAGGGTCTAGATGATGTGCTAAGGGACATGATTTAGTAACTTAGTGGGTAGGGATGGTGATAGGAGGACGGTTGGACTAGATGATCTTGTAGGTCCTTTCCAACCTAGTGTTTCTGTGATTCTGTGATTCTATGGTAGTTTCTTCTGATGTTATTTTCCAAACTTTTTAATAAAGGTCTATACGTTTCTGAATCTGTCGTCAGTTTTTCCTTAAACAGTGATTTTGACTATTAAGTCTGAGTAAGAGTTTTGTATTTTGTTTCTGGTTACTATAAAAGATCTTTATTTTCTGACACGTAACCTATTCCTAAAATTTATTCAATTTTTTTCAAGATAAGTAGGCAATCTATGGAAATAGGAGGACGATTGGACTAGATGATCATGTTGGTCATTTCCAACCTAGTGTTTCTATGATTCTATGATAAATCCTTTAACCTTGACACATATGTTAGCTACTCACCCTGTTTTTCTTTTTAGTTAATGATCATAAACTGTCACATCTAGAACACAGATCATCTCGTCCAAAGTAGATGCTTCTGCCTGCTTAGATTTATCTTGATGTAGTAGACCGTATTTCTGTCCGTTGCGTATAAAATGAGCCAGTGTAGACTAGCTTAAATACAAATATTTAAAAAACATGGGAGAAGCTGTTAAATCCCTCAAGGGTGGAGAGAGGGAGTCTGGAGGTTCTGGTAGACAGCAGATAGAGTGTGGGTGAACAGTGTGCCCTGGCAGATGAAATGGCCAGCTGTACCCTGGGGTGCATCAGGCACAACATTGTTAGCCATTTGAGGGAAGGGATTGTCCTGCTTTACTCTGCACTGGTGTGGCCTCACCTCAAGCACGTGCAGTTTTGGACACCACAACATTAGAAGGACATAAAACTATTGAAGAGCATCCAGAGGAGGACTACAAAGATGGTGAAGGATCTAGAGAGCAAGTCATATGCAGAGTGGCTTAGGTCACTTGGTTTGTTCATCCTAGAGAAGTCTCTGGGGAGAGTTCTCATGGTGGCTTACAGCTTCTTCATGAGGATGAGTGGAGAACGGAACGCTGATCTCTCGGGTAACAGCAATAGGACCCAAGGGAGTGACATGAAGATGCATAAATGGAGGTTCAGGTTGGATATTAGGACAAGATTCTTCACCAAGAGGATGGAACAAATTTTCCAGGGCAATAGTCATGGCACCAAGCCTGCTGGAGTTCAGGAAGCATCTGGACAATACTCTCAGAAACATAGTTTGATTTTTGAGTGGTCCTGTGTGAAGACAGGAGTTGGACTTGATAATCCTTGTTGGTCCCTTACAACTCAGAATATTCTATGATTCTGTGATCCACATGGTCAAAGGAATTCTCCTTTTGCTTCATTTGGAAACAGAAGCAAAGATGTTTTGTATTCCACCTTTAAAGAAATGATTACAATTAAGGAAACAGTTATTTATTAGGAGGTTTTTTTTTTTTTCAAAAATGTTGTTTACTTGTTTGTCTACAAGTCATTTTATGAAGGGTCTTTATTTGTCAATACACATTACAGTCATATAGAAGTGTATGTAATGTTATAGGCAGAGTATTCCAAAGATTAGTTTCTGGACTGCAGAATTGTGTGTTGGAATTCAGGTCCTATTAAATTCAGTAAGAATTTTTCATAGATTTCTCCAAAGATCTCAGCTTGGTTGCAAATCAATTGTAAAGATATATAAGAATAAGTAAATAAATGTACTTATTTTTCTACTTTTTTTTCTAGTTCAAAAGTGATGAAATGTGCAGCATAGATCTTTCTTGTTTTTTAATTATGTGGAACAATGTTTAACATTTCTCTTTGTATTAAAGGCATGCTGCAGCTCAAAAGAAAGCACTATGAAGAGCAAACAAACAATAATGTTTCATAAATATTTTTGATCTTATTTTAATTTCAGTTATTTAGTGATTGACGTTTGGAAAGGCTATGAATAAACAAGTTTATCTCTGTAAAACAAACCAACATGAAAATAAAAACCTGTTTTTTCTTGAAAATGTCATCATACTGGAACCAGCATAATGACTTTCTGTAAGCTTATTTATTACTATCATCCCCAAGATGTCTCCTGGAATTTCCGAGCAACTCCTGGAATTTTACGGATAGCAGTAGCATGCATTTAAACTTTTGCTATCCTTGTGCATCCTTGATTACCTACTTCCTGGATATTATTTTAGCAAGAAGTTGCTTGCATTGATATTTGAATTTCTTTTCTGAACAGGCAAAAGCTAGTTGTAGTATATTTGAGTTTTTGATTATTTTTTTTCTGAAAATACTGTTTGAACTCCAAGGATAGCTGCTTGGTTTGAAGAAGTCTGCATTGCATTTAATTCTACATGTTGATGATAAATGGTGAAAATATTAACACAGAAGCACACTTTTCTATGATGTTTATTTATTCTGTATTAAATCAGAAGATTATGTTCAGCATCTGACAAAGACATTGATTCTTATAACAATTCAGGATGGATCACCAGAGAATCTTCATACGTCGTAAATAAACAGTGAAAATTGGTAACTTCTGGTTTTCGTTTTAATAAAACTTCAAGAATTTATTTGGTAGTTTCACAAACTGAAGTCAACCCGATAGCCCTGTTAAGACAAGTGAGACTTTTACAGTACATGTCCATCTCCAACAAACCAGAATAATACTAATCCATCAGCTGCAAAAACAAGGAAACAAACATGGACCTTTTTATGTAACTATCACTAAGTGAATAGAAATCTTAGACTAGAAATTGGCACCACCTGTTATACCCATCCACCTCCGTAAACAAATTTCAGAGCATTTTGAATGATGTGGTTTTGTTCTGGCATTAACACTTAACTGCTTGTGACAAGATTTTCCATGGTACCTTCTCTTCTTTTACTCTAAGCATATAAAATTATATATATATATAATTTACAGACATTAAACATATGAAATGTTTTATGGAACATCCTTTATCTCCAGACTCATGGAAGCAGGAAACTTACATTGAATACCTGAGTCTGATGGGTTCCCAATAATTCAGAAGCCACTCATGAATACATACTGAAGCTTCAACCCCCATATGGTCTTGCCTGTGCAATTTAGAAGTTATGACTGCTAGCATTATGGTAATCTCATTGTCTCCCTATTATTTTCTCCTTATCTGTTTAATTTTTTAGTGACATTCTGATGCATACATAGTTCACTGAATTGTGAGGACACAGTTACCAATTTTGTGTTGAACACTTGAGAAAGTTCATGTTTCTCAGGCAAAAACAATAGGCAAAAGAAGATGACAAAAAGCAATGAATTTGTACATAAGAGGATGTGTAACATACTACATAAATCATACTTTCAGAAAACAAAGATATTATTGTAAGCAGCTGATAATACTTTTCATCTTGTGGAACAGTTTTTTAGGAAAAGATAAGTATTTGGAACTTTCAGGAGTTTTGTTTGTTTGTTTTTTTGCTTGTTTGTTTTTTCTTGCAGCTTTTAGAAGAATTGTTTTCTCCTTTATTTTTATTTTAAATTCGATTTTTTCCTTTGTTTTTTTTTTTTTCATAAATAAAACAGAGCAAAAGAGAACAGAATAGAATAATTCCATTGGAAGTTGCTAAACAGCGTTTGACCACCCTCACAGTAAAGAAATTTTTCCAAATACCCAATCAGAACCTGCCTTGGTGCAGCTTTGTGCCATTCCCATGCATCCTATAATTAGTTACCAAGGAGAAGAGATCAGTAACTCCCTCTCCACTTCTCCTCCTTGGGAAGTTGTAGAGAGCAGTGAGGTCACCTTATGGCCTTCTTTTCTCCAAACTAGACAACCCAAGTATCCTCAACCACACAGCTGGAAGGGCATGCCTTCCACACCTTCTACAAACTTTGTTCTCCTTAAGATTCAAGTATCTTAATTGCCTGTTGACTAGCCTCTAGAGGATTTGCTAATGGCTGAACAGGAGAGGATTTGTGTCTGAAGTTCATGAGTTTCAGTGACAAGTTTCAAAGAAGAAACAAGGAATTTTTAAGTTACTTCAGAATATTTTGAAAATAAAAGTATAAGCACTTAAGGAAATGTTTTTGCATATAACATTTTTACTATTTGGGTTTCTCCCTTTTAAATGGCATGTAGACAGCTTTTAGCTTATAGCAGGAAGATATTTAGACTTAAAGAGCATATTAAACTTCCTTCATTTTTTTCTTTCTCTTTTAGAGATCTAACTTCTTCTCTCAAGGCTAGTAATATTTTCTACAATTTTCTACAATCATATTTTAGAAATGTCATAATTAAAGTTTTCTTTTGTTACATAAATTAGCTATATTTTTCATTCATTGAAGTAACTATGAAATTATTTTAATTGAAATAACTTACAAGGTTTTTTAATAACTTTATTTTGTCTAAGATTTAAATAAGAAAGGAAAAACAGATCTTGACATTCTGAGATTCAAAAAAACTTTGATTATTCAATGGTTAGAGGAAAAATACTACTAGCATATAAGAATTGAGAGCCCAAGCATGGCCAAGAAGAATCCTGCATCTGGTCTATAGCACAGACTACCTTGCCAGTATAACACTTAATGTAATATTCTGAACAATATCAAAAGGGCATGAATGTATAAAATGCATACCTATTCCTCCCATTTAGATCAAATTTAGGTCAAATGCAGCATCAGAGTGTGAACAAAATATGAAATTTTACATAGTGTCAGTGATTCTTTTATGAAGCAGAGAGTAATGAAGCTTTTCATATTAAATTTAGTGTCTGATTTGATATTGTGTAATATTCAAGAGACCTAGTTTAAAGTCACTATGTGGAATCACCATTTTGTAACAGTGATCAAAATGTATGAGATCATTTAATATTTTCAATAGTCAAAATATCCACCTAATTCATGGTAACTTTCAGAAACTTCTTTATTTAAAAATGAACTTTTAAAACCATTAAAAAGCACAAATAAATGAATAAACACATTAAATTCTCACAAACATTATGGACATCACTGGAAAATACCATACTGGAAGCAATGTGTTGCTACATGCCATACATTAGGAAAGCCTTAGGAAATATTAAAAACAAGTGTAAACACCTAAACAGAAAAGACAAGACATTTTATAGAGTGGACATTTTTTTCATTTAAAAAGTTGAAGTTGCAATAAATGAATAGTAAGGATCGTAAGCAATTTCATACTTAATTAAAACATATACACCTGTCACTTCTGTAAGTGATGTTATTCAAACTATTATAACATAGAAAGCGTGAGAGTGAAGACATGGAGATTTTGGCAGAAGAGTCTACAGCCACTGAGGCATGCAAAGAGATGACAGATACATGCCCCAGATCTGGTGGCAGGAGAGAACAGTGCACAGATGAAACAAGGCTGCAGGTGCAGATGTTAACATGGGTTGAAAGTTTCAAGTACTTTTTTTTGTGTTTATGTGTCTTTATGCCCAGAAAGACAAATAAACACACAGAAGAGTAAGAAAAAGAGAAATCCATAGCTGTGAAGAGTAAGCCCACATCTGCTTATCTTCTTCCTTTGTCTAATGAACAGCAGATTGGAAGGGAAGGAAATGGGGATGAAAGCTATGATCTCATAAGGCATTAAGAATGTGGACAGGTTTGCTCTGTCTCACTCACTCTCTATGTCTGTGGGTAGAAAATGCAGAAACTGCCAGATAGATATCTTCAGTCAATGCATTGCACTAAGTTTAAATCATATTGAACCAAGATTTCTGGCTATGGTCCCAAACATCAGACCCCTGGCATGTGGAGGGCAGTAGTCTGATTGTTGGAAGTACTAGTAGTCCTACAAGGAGAGAGAGTAGGAGCTGATAACATCTGTGTCAGCAGCAGTGGCAGATTCTGCAGCAGTGTTAAGGCTGATACTGGGATTGTGGTGCTGTGGTGGCAATAGCAGTGACGATCTTACTTTCTTGGCTGAGAGGAGACAAAAAGACAGACAGAGAAGTCTCTTTCTTTTACTATGTGCATCCCACTCACATTGTAGCAAGAACTGGAAAAGACAGTAATTCTTCCCCTGCTGCCTAATCTTGGAGATAAGATTAGACATTTTGCTTGAATCTGTACAACTGCAATTGTATTTACCTCTCCTCTCCTCTCCTCTNGATTAATTTCTTCTGGCTTCAAAGACTGTCCTGCATTCTTTCTTTGAGTATATTTAAAACCACAACTTGTTATACTTTGCAGCCTACATGCTGAAGCATATCAGCATAGTCGTTATGTAATTCCATCTTTACATTGCTGCTAAATCATTCCTAGAGCGTACTTTCCATTTGTGTTGTTACCTCTCAGACTCAATTCATACCGGTACATAATTTCTTCCTGGATTTGAATTTACCTGACAGAATGCAATTTCAAGATTATTGTAAGACCTGAAGAATGTATGTTTGTTTGTCTTTAGTTTTCACAGATACAATGACAAGGTAGTCTGCAAATAAACATAATTTTGATGTACATTTTCTGCCTTTTTATTTTTTTTTTCCCTCAAGTATTGCAAGGGATGAAAGCAGACCTTTAAAGATAAAAGTGAATTGTTTTAATATCTCAACTTTTGTCATAAGCTTTGTTATATAATTATGCGAATTGACTGCTTCTACATGTGGCAATTGTATTGTATTTCTCCCATCTGGATAATGTGTTTTCTCCTACTTCAAAGAATACTAAAATAATTGGACTTCTGTTATACGTAGGAAACCAGGGTAAAATTAATTGAAATTGATGTTAATTGTATTATTTTCTTAATTGCTGCAAATGTGGGTCAACACTGCTGCAGACTTCATATAGATTTTAATAGAACTGTGAATTCTAAGATATTTTTGGATTTGCTTCAAGCATTAAATTCTTCAAAAAATTAAATGATTGGATTTCATATCTGATGCCTTCCCAGTGAGAGAAGATTATAAGTTGACTTTTATGATGGGATGTTCACTTTGGGAACGTATGACATGTATGGCTTGTTTTTCTAATGCAGGAACTCAAAATAGGTTTTCCATCAGACTTACCTAGCTTCAGAGGGAGAATAGTGCAATATAAAAAGAAACAGAGGGCATGATTCAGTTTTCAGCATAAAGATGTCTTGTCCAACATTTCCTTAGGGTGTGTAGTATTCGTGTGATGCACAGTTGCTGATGTAGAAGCTCAGGAATCAACCTTAAGCCCTGTGTCTCAGCTTTGTGTGAAAATTTCCGTTGCCTTAGGGCATCTGATATGGCATTATACATCTGTATCTAATGGAGAAGAGAAGTTGTAAAGGAGATTTCAATTAACCTACATAATGTGGGTAAATATTCATGCAAGATACAAACAAGAAATAAGACGTCATCAGTAACAGCTTCTTGGAATAATCAACTAGAAACCCACAAGAAGAAAATTCTTTAGTTATTTTCTGGCTATGCTCAGGACTAAGACAGAATGTCATAAAAAAAAATAAAAGCAAAAAGAATAATAATAAAAAAATCCATGTAGTAAGTACCACATAAGTTACTGTAGTTTACTCAGAAGAAAAATTCTTAAAGGAGAAAAAAAATGTACATGTGAGATACATGTAAAAGTAGAAAAGTTAAGTAGAAGCTTAATTAAAAAAAAAATACAGAAAATGAGTGCTTTCACAGTTATACTTCAAAAGTTACTAATATCTGACCCTTTTTCTGATGTTTTTCTCACTCATCCATGCTCTTCTAGGTCCTAAGGCTGATAACGTCTTTCTGAAGAAGACACATATTAGCGTGTCACAATAAGCTGTGAATATCCCACGTTCTTTACAGAAGTTATGTGTTCAAGGGGAATTTTTGTTCATTTAAACTCTGAAAGCTGCACTTTAGTCTCCACCAGTCCCAACTGACACAAAAGACTATTTTTTGTTGTACGGTTCCTACCTAAGTTTCTCACACCCTTACTTCATGTGATACTTGTAGAACTTCAGCTACAGCACGTTAGAAGTAGTGGTTATCTGATCGCTAGGGAACATCTAAAACCAGATCAGGCCAAGGTAATCTCTGGTAAGTCCTCAGCACTGTGGGCAAGTGATCCATTATTATTAATGGCAAAAATCACATGCACTGTTTACTTGCTCCACCCTGTCTGTTACTCTTATGCTTAACGTTCACTACTGGTTCAGGTGGCACCTTGAACTTAGACTCTAAAGATGCTTGATCTATGGAGGTGAGGAAGGTCTCATTCAAGTTGATAGCATGCATAAGTTTTGTAGAATTTATCCCTCAGGATTTCCCTTCAGAAAACTTCTTGTAGCAGTAGAATCACAAAAATTCCTAACATAAGAAGCACAAAAGTCAAACCAAAGTTTGAAGCAAATCAGCCGACACAGTCTAAATAAGAGATTGATACTTTTTACCAGCTATGTGTATCTAAGATAAGGAAAGGTCTGTCCTTCCCTTTAATCTTGTTATTCCAGATATTCTTCCCGTACTCTGAAGTCCAGAAACTGGTACATAGGGCACCTTGTTACCTAATTTACAAGCTACAAAATGATACAGCTAACGCAACAAGGCCTATGACTTCAAGCTGGAAGGTGACATTTGTGTACAACTTAATGAAGGAAAGTTTAACAGAAAGATCAGTTCCCAGTGTTCTACTTGACATTAAAAATTGGTTTGGGGGGCAGGGGGAGAGGAGGGTTGTTCTTAGTGTTTATCATCAACAACTTAAAAATAAACAGGAAAATTTTGGCTTGCTTTTCAGAATCTTAAATGTCCTGAGTTTTATTTTAAACATTTCTAAGCCAACATTGGCCATAAAAATTCTTTGGCAGAGTTCAGGATAGAGGAGTGTAAGGGCCTCAAATAAAACAAAACTTTTTTTTTTTTTTTTTTTAAATTTAAACAGCCTAATATGACTGTCTTAAAGATATTTAAGTAGTAAAAATATGGCATCACATTAGATTAGAAATAATTCTCTTTGTTTTATTGTTTTTTTGTGTGTGTGTGTGTGTGTTTATTTTTTCCTGATTATTTTTCCTTTCTGTTTTTCTAAGCGGTAGTTTTATAAGTTTAGGCACTACTTCTGCTGAAGCAGATTGTCTTAGTTTCAACTGGGACCAAGGTTGTCTTTCTTATAGTGTTTGGTATGAAGCAATGTTTTGATTCTTGAAAGAAAACAAAGTACTGATGTTTATACTTCTTCCTGGACTGTACAGAACCAAGGACATTTTAGTTTCTCAGCTTCTGGCATTGCGCTTCCAGCAAGGGGGCTGGAGGGACACAAGGAGCTGGGAGGGGACAGGACCAGGGCAGCTGACCTAAACTGGGAAAAAGGATATTTCATACCATATGACATCATGTGAACTATAAAAATGAGGGGAGTTAGCAGGGGAGGGGCTGCTGCTCTGGGACTGACTGCGCATCAGCTGGCAGGTGGTGAGCAATTGCTTTGTGCATCACTTGTATATAATTATTACTGTTATTTTTATTCTATTGTCCTTTTCTGTTGTAGTAAATAGTTTTTATCTCAACCCACACGTTCTTTCTCTCTCTTTTTTTTTTTTTTTCTGATTCTGTCCTCCATCCCAGCTGGGAGGTGAGGGAATGAGTGAAAGGCTGTGTGGCATCCAGCCACTGCTAGTCTAAACCACAAACTGATCTCAAAGCTATTACAAAGCTGAGCACAAGTGGATATCATATCATTGTGAGAAAAAAGAGAGATCCTTTTTCAGACTAAAAAAAAGTATTGCCTGTAGGATTAGTAAAATAAATTCTACACTTCTCTGCATACTTTAGACATCACATGAACTAGATTTGAGCTCTGTACATCTGGGCAGATGTGGGATAATTCAAGAAAGTTCATACAGGAAAAACAAGAATTATTAGAGATCAGGTCTATATTCAGATTTAGAACAGTTTATTCTAAGGGTATATATTAATTTTCAAACTTGTTAAAAGTATATATAAAAAGAAGAAGGTAATCGTTAACTCCCTATATGTACAATAAAGGAAGAAATGAATTGATCTAAATTTCAGCAAAGAAAACTCAGGATAAATATTAGGAAAAGACTCATTGTGACATGAACAGTAGCATAGTCTTCCCAGGCTGCTCCTTGCCTAAACAGGTGTGCTGTAATGTTTTATCTTTCTGATCATGACCTTGCCTTAATGCCTTGCTTTCCCGTTTTGAGGTCTTATCTGCCTCTCCATTATGGATTTGTATGACAATCTGTTGCCTAAACCTGATTATCATCGTTATACCTTCACTGCTCTTCTCTTGTTAGGGTGCTATGGATCTGCATTCTTGTTGGTGGGGATCATTGTCCTGATTGCCTTGCTGTCACTCTCAGCTTATGTTTCCTTACAGGGCAATTCAACCCTGGTATCTCCATTGCTGGAAATCCTTAAGAACAAACTAAAAAAACTTTGCGAAAATAACATGGTTGTAGCTGATCTTGTTTTAGTGAAGGTAGATAAGTTGCATTAACTTGACAAACAGTCATGATCAGATTGAGATCCTGTGGGTGAAAATCAGGGACAGGACCAATAAAAGTGTATCTGGTGGTTGGGGTCTACTACAGGCTGTCTGATGAAGGGGAGACTGTTGATAAGACCTTCTTGCTTCAGATTCAGGAAGTATTGCACTTGCAGGCTTTCATCTTGATGGGGAATTTCAACCACACAGATGTCTGATGGGAAAGCAACAGATGTCTGCTGGCTATGGGCCCAAAGACTCCTGGAGTGTCCTGAGGATAACTTCCTGGTCCAGGTATCAGACAAATCAACCAGAGAAGCATTTCTGAATCTGCTGCTCACCAATGGAGAGGAGCTCATTAGAGAGGTTAAGATAGGAGGCGCTCTTGTCTAGAGGATGATGGGCATAGCAAAAAAGAAAGTCAGGATAGAGATTATAGTAATTCTTATAATAATTTATGTATGAATTCCATGTTTTTATTGTTTACAAATACTTCACAGTCATATTATAGATGATTAAGGTATATTATTCTGAACTGATTTTTTATAAAATGGCTATTACACTTTATAAAGAGGTTGCCTTTGTTTTGCATTTTTTTAGGGACATGGTTTAGTGTGTAGTATTGGTGCTAGGTGGACAGTTGGACTAGATGATTTTAAAGGTCTTTTCCAACCTTAATAATTCTATGATTATATGATTATTTTTTTTTTGTATTTCACTCAGGTATCTATTGCCAGTTGAAGAATCAGGTACTTGTACCTTCAAAATTTACTGTCAATGAGGGGAAAGGATTCAAGAACAACTATGTATTCCAGACATCCAACAGAGACATTCTTTGTAGAGTCACCATTACACTAAATGCTATTCTATAGTATATTCTAACAAGTTACTTTATGAGCATGCTTTGTAGAAGAAGGTATTAGAGAGATAAAGGGATATGTTTCTTTTTCTATTTATTTGTGTAGCTTTTTAAAATACAAAGTTATCACATCCCATTGCTACACTGCACAGTAGTTGATCTAAGACAAGATAAAACAAGGACTTGCTAACATCATATGGAAAAAAGTGAAGCTTCTTTATACTGTGACTCTAGGTATTGCCATCTAGATGGCCACAGTAAAGCGTAATGGGAAGGCTTAGATTTAAACGATTATTTAAAAAAAAATAAATCTCAGATTGAGAAGTCGTGATTGCCCTAATGACTCTACCACTGTATGTTTATTTGCTTAGTCATTAAAAAGAAGAGCATAAGCAGACAAAGAAAACATTTTCAGTATATCAGGTGTTTTCTAGTGTGAACCAGATAGTTTTTCTCTTTGTCTGCCTTCTTATAAAATCTCAGTGGATCGTTGCTGATTGTAATTGTTTACTGTGTGCCAGAAGAAACTAAGTCAAATTTAGCAGCAACATTTAAAAGTAACAATGATTTTTGATAAGATATCAATGACTCTATCTTCTGATTGTGTAGCAATTAAATGTGTTTCCAAAACTTCTAAGCAGACTGAAAACATGTATTTTTTTGCATCTACTTTCTGTATTTGTAGGCCTTTCACATCCTTATCTGATAGCAGCATTTCTCCACATGATTAAATCTGTTATGATCTTTGTGAAAACTATTTTTGCTCTCCCTCACTTCCTTTATATGAAGTTTACATTTTAGTTGATTATTGAGTATATCAAAGGACATATCTTACGGAAGTATTAAGATCTTCATACCATTCTTAAAGACGAGTGGAAATTTTTCTTTTTAAATAGTCGTCTGTTCATATTTGCAATAATGTAAAGGAAAAATAATTGAGTTTAAATGAAAATTATGAGATAACTCCCGGCCAATAGCCTGCTCACAACAACAAAGCTGTTTTATAGGAGCAACAATTACTTTCTTCTCTGAGATTGAGTACTTCACCATGTTGCTTTTCATTTACAATAACTATAACAGCTTCAAAGATACGTCACTGTTTTGTAGATTTCTGTTGTCATTAGCAGGTAGAATACTCTGTTCCTGTAAGGTTCCATGACTTTTGCAAGACACGTTGGGAAGGACTTCCATCTGTAGGTCTTCAGGAATTACATTGGTTTCAGCCTTTTTTAACTTCACATCATCAGTAATCAACATTATCTTTGCCTATGCTACCATTAGCAAGAGCATAACAACCTTCAAATTGTACCAGTGTGCTGTCATATTCCTGACAGAACAAATTTGCAATAAACCATCATCCATAAAAGCACTAGTCAGAATTCATTCATATATATAGTGATTGAAATCCAAAGCCAGCTGAACTTAGTTAAAATATTGTCAGTTTATTCACAACTGAGTACTCAGAGGGTAAGAGAGTTTGTGGTTTTGCATATATATATAATTCCTTGAGTTTATTTTGGTACATCTGAAACATTAGTGACCTTTTCCAGCCTAACTAATGCTTGGCAATGTCTGTCCAGTGGCTCATGCAAAACAGTATTTAATTAAAATTGTGAATTTCAATGATCATATGAAATGCTTCTATTTCTGTCAGTAAATAAATAAAATTCAATGTTCAGGTAAAATACACACAGATCCAAGATGTAAGAAATACAAAGTTAAGAGAAATGTTCTAGTGTAAAGATTACAGAGAGCCTGACCCCATGTTAGCTTTACTTTGCAAATCACAAAAGGAGAGCACTTAATTCAGAGCAAATACATGAGATTAATGAAGTCCACTACTCACTAATCCTATTAGAAAGAACTGGTTTAGTTAGCACTTTAAAGTTTTCTGTTTCTTTTAAATCCTCAGCAAATTTTAATATCCATTTCTATATATGCTACAAAGCCTCAGAGTTAGTCTGGGAGCATTCGTTTGTTGATCTATCTGCCTGATTATGAAAAGTAATTGAGTTCAAACCAATTTGGAGCCTGAATTGTATGCCTCCAGAGCATTCTCTTTCCTGAAGTTTTCATCAATTTTTCTGCCTTTTTTTTGTCGTTATTTTTTATAAAGTTGGGGAAGAAGAAAATGGTATGTGGTGTGAAGAAGTAGGGACTCATAATATTCCTAGCAGTATTACTAATTTCCAGGTGTCTTCTGTGAACATTAAGCTGTTAATTCAAAGAATGACTTTGTTGTCTGTATCAAATGTACATCAGATATACAGTTTCTGATCCATTTCTCCTGTGCTTGGGCTTCATCTACTCTTGTCAAGCTTTATATGTTGGAAGACAGCAAGGGAGGAGGGGAAAGTGGAGTTAATAGGAAGAGATCCAATAATTGGGACTGGCCTAGAATTAATGTTTATGCAAGAAAGAGAACATTTAAAATATGGAGGACTAAAGAATAGCACTATACCTTTGAACAATGTCCCAGGATCTTTTTCCTCTGAGCCTTCCTGAATTCTGTCAAAAAAAAGCTGTGCATCTTCTCCAAAGTTCTGATCATCCTCACCCTAATGTTGAACATCATCAAGAGAGATCATTCTGATCATAAATGACAGTCTGAATCCAAAACAAAACAAATCAAAGAAAAAACAAATAAACAAAGAAAAACAAACTAACAACAACAATAACAAACAGAGAAAATGGATTTCAAGATGTGGACAATTATTGTTTTAAGGTTTTAGTTTTCCCAGTTAAATATTGTATTTGTCTCTTGAAAATTAACAGAGCTGGGATATCTATCATTCACAAAAGAGAAAATGGCTTCAAATCTACTTTGCTATGATAAAAATGTCACCTTATAAACTTCATGATTTTTAATTTCAGAATAATTTGAATAGCTATCTGGAAAATATTTTTCTCCTAATTGCAGAATTCATTTATAGATATTGCAGAATTTATTTATAGATATTGTTGCTGTTGTTCTGACATTTAGAATAAACTTTACTATTTTTAAAGTCTTCAGAATGATGAAGAATCTGTTATTTACTACTATTTGATAGCTCAAAGTGGGCTAGTGTAATTATTTTCCAATAAAAATAAAAAAAATAAAAAATTAAGAATAACAAAACAAAACAAAGCTTATATTAACAAAAGATTTCCTTTAGACCTTGAATATTGAAATAAGAAAAAAAATACCTGACCCTATGAAAACGCAAGATTACAACAGAAATGTTAAGAAATATTTATCTTTGATTGTTAACATATCTGACAGTGAAAGATTAGCTCGACGGTGAAAAATATTAAAAACATAAATATTAATAATTAAATGCTGAAAAGGTCAATATAATTTAGGCTAACTTTGCTCATTAAATGTGGATATTTATGTAAGTGAAAAATATGAGGCTTGTCATGTCCAACTTCCTTTATTTTTCCACTACTTTTTATTTTCCCTAAAAATCACTAAGTTCCAGCAGAATGCAATTTTACTCGATCATTAAATTAGTATGGAGATGTCTTTTTCTGTCATACGTTGGGAAGGTGACAATGTTCTGAGATTTTCACAGTGATAGGAAGATGAGATTTTCTGTATCTACTAATAAAACAAAAATGGAATTTTTGGATAAGCATAAACACAAAATTATGAAAGCAGCATATGAAGTATGAAAATATTTAAAATTTTACCACAGACATATTTCTGCTTTAATCATTCTATCAATATTTTCAATTGTGTACAATTCTGGAGCTCCCAACACAAGAAAGATGTTGAACTGTTGGAGTGGGTCCAGAGGAGGGCCGCAAAGATGATCAGAGGGCTGAAGCACCTCCCCTACGAGGACAGGCTGAGAGAGTTGGGGCTGTTCAGCCTGGAGAAGAGAAGGCTGCAGGGGGACCTTATAGCAATTTTCCAGTACCTGAAGGGGGACTACAGGAAAGCTGAGGAAGGACTTTTTACAAGATCAGGTAATGTTAGGACAAAGGGGTAACAGCTATAAACTGAATGAGGGTAGATTTAGACTAGATATAAGGAAGAAATTCTTCCCTGTGAGGGTGGTGAGACACTGGAACAGGTTGCCCAGAGAAGTTGTGGATGCCCCCTCCCTGGAAGTTTTCAAGTCCAGACTGGATGGGGCTTTGGGCAACCTGGTCTAGTGGGAGGTGTCCTTGCCCATGGCAGGGGGATTGGAACAAGATGATCTCTGAGGTCCCTTCCAACCAAAACCACTCTATGATTCTGTGGAATGAATTAAATTATGGAATATGTAAAAATTCAAGAAGTAGGTACGGTTTATTGTAATCACAATGTTAATAAATGTTAAATATATACACTCATTAAGTAACTTAAAATCCCTGACTTAAGGAGTTTAGCAAAATGAAACAGAACAAAAGATTCATTACAAATCTTCATATAGTACATAAGTAGACCCAAAAGTAATGCCTCCTTTTTATTTGCATGGAAATTATAACAAATACAAAGAGCACAATAATGCTATTTGATAGAGCAAATTCTCAGCTATAAAATAGCCACTGTTGAAATGTGCCACCTACTACCACAATGTGCTAACATTTACTGTTTAGTCTCCATAAAAATTCAGCAAGCTTCATGAACATTGGTGGGTCCAACTTTTCCTCATGGAGGAATTCAGTTCTACACTTTTGCTTCATATGCACTTCTGTATTAAATGCTATTGTGTCTGACTGCCCGTCTGCTGCCATCTGTTGCTTGGCAACAACACTTAACAGAATACTGGGGAGGAAAATTGTTCCTTTACTGCTATACTATCAACATATGTCTCTAATGTTGTGAGCCAACATAATAAATTAGAAGGCATTATTTTATAGGAGGCCTCTTGTATTGCTGGGTTGAACACTTATTTTTATTAATCTAGTTTCAAAATTTCACTTTCTACTGCAAGAAAGGTAGAAATTAAATGCTATGGTAGCACAGCTGATACATCACCTCTTAATACTTATAACAAAAAAGATAACAGCTGGTTCAAGTTGAGATTAATTTTGAACCTATGTTTGGAGATCTAAAACCCTTCAGAACATGAGTAAGGATCACTTTGTAGCCACTGAAGAGAAAAATAAACATCTCCATGTATGGAAAAATCTCATTGCCAGAAGCTAATGTTCAAAGAGGAGACAGAGGAGTCCTGAAAAATAACTTTATTCGAACAAAAGGAGAGTCTACTAAGGCATTTCCCCATAGGGTCTCTCAAATTGTTGGTGTATGCAGACCCCTTTTTATCCCTGAACACCAATGCTATAGCGAGACCTCTCCCTTTCCCCATTGGCTAAGGTACTTGGGGTTACATTCTCCTCTTCGTCTGCCTACCTTGCGCTCATCCCCCCAGTAGGTATCCTCCCCCTCCCCCCCCATAGTTTCCTTTGCTTATGCATACTTTGTAGTCTGGATTCAGTTAGTTGTTTTGCCCAACTAGAGCCATCTTTGTCTCCCCCTTAACAAAATCCATCTCCTCTTTGTTCTGTCATGCAAACAAGAGCCACAGACAGACGCCAAGCTGGTATTTCCTGCCATACATCTGCAAGATAAGCCTGTTTAACCAGTTCTTCTCAGGCTTCCTTCATCAGCTTTATGTTGTTTTGCAAGGACCTTAGATTATTTAGACTCTTCTAAATTACAATTTATTTTATTTGCAAGGATGCTTTTGTTCTGCTTTTCCCTTCATCCAGAAAAAAAAGTGTTTTGCTGTAGAAGTGGTGTAAATTAGATGAGTATATTCTGGAGATGCTTATTTCTCACTTTTGGCCACATGAAAGCTCAGGATAACACTGATGGCAGCTGGCAGATACCTAAATTTAGAACGAATTGCTGTACGTATTCATACATGCCAGTAGGTTTATAAGATTATTTTCTGTGAAATTAAACTAATATTAAAGATCATATAAAGGAATAAATCTTATCTACTATTTGATATTTGATCACCCTTGTCAGAGGTAATAAATCAAATATAACCAGCACAATTTTCTGACACTGAAAACAGCTAACATGCAAGGATTTGTATCTGCACTATTAAACTCTGTTGTTCTTCAAATCAGTGTACCCAAAACCACCTAAATGGGACCGGACTGCCTATCAGCAGCCCAGAATGCCAGCAGTCCAAGCCAGATTGTACCTCGGCTTATTCTCATGAGTTAAAAAGACAATCAGTCTTCAAGCCCAGGAAACTACTTAATTGAGGAAATGATTAATTCAGAATCACAGAATGGTGGAGATTGGAAGGCTGGACCTCTGGAATTCATTTTGTCCAACGCCCCTGCTCAAGCAGGAATACCTAGAGCAGATTGCCCAGGACCCTGTCCAGATGGCTTTTGAAGATCTCCAAGTAGAAAGACTCCACTACTGTCACCCTGTCACCTGTACAGTAAAGAAGAGCTTTCTGATATTCAGAGGGAACGTCCTGTGTTCCAGTTTGTGCCTATTGCCTCTTGTCTTGACACTGGACGCCAATGAAAAGAGCCTTTTTCTATCCTTTTTTGCACCCTCTCTTCAGGTACACTGATACGTTATCACTGATAAGATCCCCGATGATCCTCCTCTTCTCTAGGCTGAACAGTCTCAATTCTCCCAGCCTGTTCTCATAGGAGAGCTGTTCCAGTCCTCCTAATCATCTTTGTGGCCCTATGTTGGACACTTTTTAGTATGTCCATGTCTCTCTTGTATTGGGAGGCTGTCTGAGACTGGTAAGGAATGCATTGTCTCAAATCAACGTGAGACAATCAGCAACACTTTGTGGACAGTTTTACATTTGAAAGCATTTATTTGAACAGAGACAGAAGCTGTTTGCTTTCAAATGGAAAGGCCTGTGAATGTTTTCTGGATGAAGACTTGCCCCGGGAGCAAATATTTTTAGCTTGATAACGGAAGTTAGGAGTACAGAGATACCACTGTGTCCTGTGAAGGCAAGATACAAGCTGGCAACTACTTGCTTCCTCTTATCTCTGACCATTTAAATTTGCAAGATCTGGAAGGCAGGAACTAAACAGTTCCTGCTGAGATCCTCGATGCCAGAAGTTGTCGCTCCTAAGAGCAGTCTTGAGTCACTCTGGACTTTTTAGTAACTGAACATGTGTGTTTTTTTTTTAATCATTGCCAACTGACCATCACACTTTGGATGACCTTTCTACTACCAAAGATCAGCACCCCCTGATGTCAAGACATTGGTATGAAATATTCCTTTGGTCAGTTTGTGTCAGCTGTCCTGGTTCTGTCCCCTCCCAGCTCCTTGTGACCCCCCAGTCCCCTTGCTGGCAGGACTGTATGAGAAGCTGAGAAACAGAAATGACCTTGGCTCTGTACAGCACTGCTCAGCAACAACTGAAATATTGGTGTTATCAACATGTTTTTCTCCTAAAGCCAAAACATAGCATCATACCAGACACTATGAAAAAAATGACTCCGTCCCAGCTGAAACTAGGACACTGTTTTTCACAGGGCAGTAATCAGTGGGTGATTTCCCCATCCTTATCTCAGCTCATGAGCTTCTTCATTGAGTATTTTTTCCCCTTGTCTTTCTGAGGAGGGGCAATGAGAGAATGACTTGGTGGACAACCAGTGGCCAGCCAAGGTTAACCCATTATATATGTATATTAGGATAAGCTAGATGTACAGAGAAATTTAAGTTAGAAAAGACAAAATAAAAAATAAAGAAACACCACTTTCTCACGTTTTGTTTCTTACTTTCAAAATAATGTTAAGACAGAGGCATATTCACTCTGAACAGTAAATCTTTGTTAACTTACAACACAATAACACTGCAGGAAGCAGTGTCTGTAAAAGCTTATTTAAAATAGTAGCAAGGCTGATATTCAATTAATAGCAAAACCTCCATGCGCTACAGCAACAAGGAGATTCCATTTTGTGAGAAAAAATTAATTACTAAAAGTGAAATCTATTTAAGAAATATTATAAAAGGTTCTCCATGTACTCTTTTCATCAAACTTCAAAGGTATTCTCTGAAATGCATTAAAAATATACTATAATTGAAAGGTTACATTTATGTTGTGATATCAGCTGCAAGAAGCAAGAGAAGTAAATACAATGTAGAAAGAGTATGTTTTGGGGTTTTTTTGTAAAGAAAAATGATAATTTGAGCAAAAAATTTTTGTAGTCTTTCAAATTTCCAAAGGAAAGAAGCATAGCTAATATTTTTTGAAATCATCTGAAGACAAAGAAATCAATATAATCTGAATCAAATAAATATGACTAAACCAATTTGATTTTAATAAAAATTAAAATGGGATAAAGATTATAGTACAGATCATAGAATCAAAGAATC
>WBMW01003624.1:0-35153 GCA_013396635.1 Penelope pileata
CCTCACGAGGGCAGAACAGAGAGTGACAATCCCCTCCCTGCTGCCACCCCACACCCTACATATCACTTCATCTGCCTGAATACACTGTTCTGGTTGATCTGGGATTCTGATGATTCTGCTCTTCCATTTCTGCGGGTAGATGGAAGGAAGTGGTCTAGAAAATGAAATATCAGCTCCTACACTTAGGTCAGGCAAATCAGCTTTATGCTGTAATGGAAAGGCTGCTACCGATTTTAAACTTCACTATAAGTAGGAGACCACGGGTGGCTTTGAGACACACACAGACTGGTCTGAGAGAAGGAGAACTCATCTGCACCATCACCTAAAGCAGAAGAGTCTGCAATGGCTTTTGCCAGCTACGCTGACGTGGTGAGTGATTATATTTAGTGTAAGTGTTCAGATATATTTGCTGCAAGACAAAATCTGATTGCAGATCCCATGACTCTGTTATCTAGGAGTAACTCTTGTTGGCCTTAATGAGAACTGGATGGATTTCCAACCTGGATAGTATTCATAGAACTGTCAACTCTTTGGGCACTCTTAAAAGCTTTGCATGTATCTTTTTTTCCTGAACGCCTTGCTCCTAGAAACAGTCCAAGACTCTCAGATTTCACCAAGACATTTCCAGCAGACAGCTTCTAGGTGACTAACCTTGCCTGGACTGGGAAAGCATATATCTTACCGAGGTGTCCAAGCTTAGGCATGGGGTTTGATTAGTTCTTTGCTCATTTTGGAGAGCATAAGACATTACTGTTAGAATCCAGAGAAGGAGCATGCTCTGCAGCTCGTTTGAGAGATGCTCTACTTCGTTCAGTGCCAACTATGAATCGGAATCTGCGTCTATTATGCTTCACACTCTATTATTTTTCACACTCTTGCACTATGTTTTTCTGCTGACACATCTCACCCAAATGTAAGTATGAACATCTGCTGCTGTTTCACAGGAAAGGACTTCTGTCCTGCATCCTTCCTCTCTTGCTAGTTGCTTGGTCCATTGATGAATGGTCCAGTCTAGTAACAGCTCCTTGTGCTCTCTCCTGGCTGAACAGAGGCAATGACACTTTTCCCTCTTCCAGTTCAGGTCACTGCTTTTGGTGCTGGTTCTAGCATTCACCGTAAGGAGCTCGCCTCATGGGAGGGCAGCTCGTCTTCGACCCGGCAAGGACGGTGGATCTGAGAGGCTCAGTGAAGACTGCCTGAGCCAAAAGGATCTCAGCTTTCCTTCAACGGTGAAAGTTGACGTTCGCATCAGCAGTTCAGATCCTACCATTAGGATGATCCATGACATCAGGAACCGGTCTCTCGCTCCTTGGAATTACAGGTAACTCTACAGATGTCATTTCAAATGCAGTGGCCATGCTGCACAGTTGTTTTTTGTTGTGGAAAAATGGCTTATTCTCAGTATACACCTGGAGTCCTGTGAATATTGTGAGCTTTTCTTGACACACATGTTCATTCTCGTGTTGGGTTGGTTTCTCCGAGATAAACTGTTTGCAGTGAAAAGGGACATCATTGGAATTTCTAATTATAACATTAGTCTTTGTTAAGGAGCTTTTCCTTTAGGAAAAGAAGAAACTCAGTACATTGTATTTTTAAATTTTCCTAACTGAAGCAAAATTTTGAATGCTGAAATTAAAACAAATGAACATGAATGGTCCATTTGCTGTCAGTTCTTTAGTTCAACCAGCCCCATTCCATTAATCTTCTACTAAGTATTGCCCTCTCAAAATTGATTCCGTTTCTAGGAAATGATTTAAAAAATGGTAAGGATTTGGAAGTTCTTTGGCTTCGTCTCGTAATGAGGAAACCTGTACATGGCATGGTGCTTCCATGGAGGTGAAAAAAGAAGATCTTACCAAAACATGCACAAGAAAATAGCAAATACATAAAACCCTTTTGTGTCCCCATCCCCAGGCTTCATGAGGACCCCAACCGCTTCCCCCAAGTGATTGCTCATGCTGAATGCCGCCTTTCAGGCTGTCTGAACCCACTAGGGCAGGAGGACCACAGCTTCATCTCCGTCCCCATCCAACAGGAGATTCTCGTCCTCCGACGAGAGCAACGGGGCTGCCAGCCCACCTACCGCCTGGAAAAGAAAGTCATCACTGTGGGCTGCACATGTGCTGCTCCAATTATCCAGCACCAGTCCTAGGAGGAATGGGAGGACACTGGGAATAAGAAGTTTCTCCGCTGAACAATTCTTAGGAGAAATCCCAGTTGCCTGCATTGCATTTTCCTCCTTTTGCCCTTTTCCTCCTCCAGACATCACTGCTTACTCGTGTATTCCTAGTGTACCTCTGACATACGTGCCACCAGCCCTGATGCTTGTTGCGCTCTGATTTTGTGTCACTGCTGCTCCATAGACTTCAATGGGGAAGCTGCTGACTTAGTCCAGAGCGATTTGGGAGGCACTTGATCCCATTTGCGTTGAGCAGTAAAACAACAAAGAATTAATGAGTATTTATATTTCTATTTATATCTTCTATTTATGACTGTATTTATAACTTTGTACGAGTCAGAATATCCAAAAACTGGTGAAAATTTATCTGTATTTATTCATTAATTTATCAGCTGAATAAACATGTATTTTATCTAAAAGAATTTTGTCTTATGATAGCTTAAAGTGAAAGCAGACACAGAGAAGACATAGGTTCATACTGCAGGAGCAGAGAGGTTTAGCATTTTTTTGGCATTACTTATCTTTCATGCAGACCTGAACAAGATCTGACATTACCTCTAGCTTTGGTTTCTGCTGGTGAGGGTGCAAAGTCTCTATTTCCTTGCTCACCTGCATTTATACCAGGATAAACTTGTGTGCAAGCATTCTTGTATTTAATTTCAGGTGCATTTAATCCCCTTTATATACCTGGTGCAGGTAGACCTTGGGAAGCATCCTTGTTTCTCCCTCTAAGCTGTCCACATCATCATTGGGTCCAACCATCTCATTTCACGCTTGTTTGTCAAGCCACATGCGTTCCCTGGGAGCCTACCTGAGCCAGTAAAACAAGCCATGGGCAGCACAATGGAGAAGCCATCTCATTCAACTACAAGCACTCGTACTCATTTGTGGCAGCAGCTGTTTCTTTACGGCTGCCAAGCCCTTCATGTGGTGGGGAGTGATCCCACGGAAGCGTTTGCTGCGCACTTTTGCGCATTGCCAACGCTGCTCTTCCAGTAACCACTGACCAGGAAGTCACACACTGACACCCACCTCTTGCTCGTGACCTATTTCTCTCCCTCTCGATAAGCCTCGCCTGTGGGGTTGTCCTCACTTATTCTGCAGAGAGAAAATGAGCCTGACGCAGTCTCTCCGCTCTTAGTTGCCTTGGCATTAGGTTCATGGCAGCTGAATGGGTGAAATCTCCTGTGCTGACGCTATTAAGCACCAATCACCTTACCCTAAGATTTGTTCTAGTAGGATGAACGGTGAATTAGCTAATTAAGAAGATGCAGAAGTAGTTAACCAAGGAATTAAGGAAGTTAATTAAGGACCTCCCCCATGGGGCATGGGGCTTTTGAGTTGGTTCTACCAACTACAAACCGCACACCTCTCAATAAGGCATGCACTTGTTTGTGGGGATTGTTTCCAAATAAAACCAGCAGTGAGGGTTATTTCCTTCTAATGGCATCATTCTTAGAGTGCAGCACAAATAAGACTATACCTGTTTTTTTACCTGCTGGCTTTTACGATGAGGGAGGTTGGCTTTGATTCCCAGCAATCTAAGAACACAGCAAACAAGAGCACACTTCCTGTAAGCAGCACAGTCATATCACCACCAAAACCAGCTACACTTTGCAGCTGAAGACCAGATTTTGATAAAGGCTTTACCTGTTTTTCTCTCCCTGCAGCAATCCAGTCCTTTAGTCAATGCAACCGTCCCAGCGCTGAGTCAGTCACCTCCTCTACTTCCAGGGCAACTGGGGATCTGGCTCCGAAATGGAGCTTAGAGCAGCCTTCAGGGACTCTGTTATTTTGCCAGAAGGAGGAGGCACAGCTGTAGGTGTAGAAGCAGCCCCACAGTGTTTCCTGGTATCTCGCTGGGCTAAGCAACCCATGCTCACAGGTTGGTGTCTGAGCCTCAGAGCCTTTCCTATTTCTTCCTGCTCTTCTGTTCACCTCTCCCTAACCTCCTTTCTCTGTCTCCTTGCTCCCTCCTGCCCTTGGCTGTGCCCAGGTTGGAGCTCAAGCAGAAGTCCTGCTGTTTAGCAGCTCTGGTGGGGTGGTGAAGGGAGCATAGAGACCCCTGCGTTAGCACAGACATGGAGGCACAGCAGGGCTGTGAGCTCCTGTGTGTTCCTGCTGGTGTGAACCAAGCTTCTCTGGACCCTTAACAGCAGGCAGAGCTTCTTGCAGGTTTTCAAAGGGACTATAGACCAAGTCCACCTGTTCCCCAAAACTACTGCTTTTATAAGTGAGCAGAAATTAAGTATATAAAAAATGCAAAACTTGCAGCCTTAAGGATTCGGGGGACAAACCAAGAACTGTGTGAGCCATGTGGTTGTTAAGCTAGAGGAGCAATCCAGAAAATCCAAAAACGAATGTGGCTTGTTGGGGGTTAGACCTAGCAGACAAAATTCTGAGGGGATGAATGCTGTGCTGGTCACTCCTTTGGGGACCTGTAGTTTGGTGACAACACAGTAAATAGAGATGATGGGATGAGTTTCTACATCAGCTGTGAGTCTTGGCTGTCCTGCAAGATGGCCCAACAGATCCAGAATGGAAATTGTGCCCATATCACCATTACTGGGAGAAATATGAGGTACGTCTTCATCTTCCTTCCTTGTCCCTTAACCTTCTTCCTCTAACTATTTTTCTGTCTGATATTAAACTTGTGCTTCAGGTGAGTGGTCCAAGACTGCATCTTCTACAGCACCGCTCCATTCCTGCTTTTTGTGATTATTTTTCCCCCTTATTTAATTTTCTTTTAGAAAATGGTTTCATTTTTTCTTCTTTTTCTGTAACTTCACCAAAAGGTTAACAATACACCTGATGCTCTTTGGGGTCATTTTCTGGACATAGCTTTCTCTGAGTGAGTTTTGATGATTTTATTATAAATATTATGATTCTGTTTTATTTCCATTCCTAAGTACAACTTGTTTGTATCATGATCAAGATTCCCTGTTCCAGTAAATGAACAGAAAAGGTTTATCTTCTCTCTCAGTTGTCACTATTATTTTTTTTGTTTACCTTTTCTTTCAGATTTCTGTAATCTGTACTGACTTATCTTAGTTCGTGATCTTATTTATGATTCTGCATATAAGGAAAGAGTTTTTTACAATAAGGGTAAAAACGTGATTGAGCTGTAGGCGTCCCTGTGCATTGCAGGGCAGGAGGACCAGATAACCTGTAAAGGTCCCTTCCAGCTCAATTCTATGATCTTGGCCCCCTTCACACAGTAAGGCTTGTCAAGCCGTTGAATTTGTCATCTTTCAGAAGCATCTGGCATTATACCAGCTTGCTTTGATAGCTGGCACTGATAACTATGGTTATCTGATCATTTGCCACACAAATCCAGTCGCTTTCAGCTGGGTTTTACTCATAGGTCGCCATTGCTCTGACTGTTTAGCTTCTGTTTAAATGTTTCAAACTGACATGAAACAGAGACATGCAGTGGTGCTGGACTGGAAACCTCTTTTTCATGAAGGGGTTTTTGCAGCAATTTTCACCCTCACCCACTATGGTACCGTTAAAGGACATCAAATGAGCAGGAATTTGCATTGACAATCTCCTAAACAAGAAAGAGTAAAATTTTAACCTCAAACTGATAAAGCTGTGCAAGAGTGAAAGAGAGATCATACTCTCTTCAGTCACCTACTGTGATTGCTATTGGCTGTAGTCATTGACATTGACACAGAGAAGAAAAAGCACTGATTAGGTGACCTCATGGCAAGGTGCATTGATTTCAAATTGCTCTGCACCTTTTCAGCTTGATTTAGCAATACAGAGAAAGACGTCTTAGCTCATGATGTCAGAAATTTCCAAGGGAACATACAGTAGGACTGGAAACAATCTTCTGCCCCAATGAATTCAGAAGTCTTACTATTAAGTGCTTCTGTAGGAACATGTACAACACCCAAGCGTCTTGCAGAGGAGAGCATGATCTTGGTACAAGGTCAAGTAAATAAAAATATTTGTGCCTTAAGGGATTGGTAAATGGTCCAAGGGATAATGACACTGGTGGAAGAGGGACTGGAGCATCTTTGCAGCAGAAAGGTGTCCACATTTTGGTACTTCAGCTGTGTGACCTGGTTCTGACTTTTTCCACACCGTAGCTTTCTCAGAATTGCTAATAAATCTCCATTACTCACGTACCAACCCCGGCTAAGCTTCATGTCACTACCAGATAATGGAGGCTGTGTCCTTCATTTTGTCTGTTGCCAAAATTCCTTCCATAGCAAGTGGTAGGACATTGAGAGGACATATAATGGACAAGGCATCCAGCTTTGTTTCAGTCTTGCTGAGAAGAAATTTATTTAACTTCATGAAAACCTCAGAGGTTTTCACCTCCCTGAGAGCAGCAAAGAAAACATCTGGGTCTTTGCAAATCAGCCCGCCCTTTGAAACGCGGAACATTGTCATGTTCCTCGCTGATATTTTGGTGGTCTGCTCCTGTGCTTGATGATGGTGGTTGATGGTTGGACTTGATGATCTGAGAGGTCTTTTCCAGCCTTAATGATTCTACGATTCTGTGACCCACCTGATTTTGCCTAAAGCAGATGAGAGAGGGCTCAAACTCATTGGCACAGCTGGAGGGAATAACTCCCAGCAGCAAAAAACTGGGATGATAACATCTCCAATTTGAGTATGGAGAAGATGCTTTCACCTGAGAGGACCTTGCCAGTCTTGGGATTTGTATCCCTGTGCACCTTTGGAAATTCTGCACTTCCTGTTGCGCTTGTTGGTGCCCAGAAAAGTCACATCTCCCGATGACGGCAGCAAACCGAACGCCCAGCTCTGTGCAAACCAGCCTTCCCTTTGAAACACGGAACATTTTCATCTGAGCTCATTCGAAGAAACGCACCTGCGGTGTGGGACTTCCACCTACGCAAGTGTCCTCAGAGTAGCGGAGAAGTGCTGTGTCAGTGTGCTCTGTATCTAGAGCACGGACTGCTGGCAGCAAATGTATTGGAAGGACACGAGCGTGGAAGAAATTACTATTGTCGTTAGTGATAAGCATTTTCTCTGACCAGCAGTTAACTACTTCAATTATCCATCTGGCATGTTCACACACTGTTCGCTCTTGGCACGGTAGTAACCAGAGTTAAACTTCATGCTATAAACGCACTCTCCATTTTGGGGGAGGAAGTTTCCACCAAAGAAGCGTTCGGAGCGTTGCGTCAAATCTTTCTTTGCAAACTCCTTCCCAATCACATAATTAAGTGAACGACTGGGTAATCGCCCACTGATTTTTTTTTACTTTGTATTTTTTTGCTGGTTTGCTTTTACCGTCAATCTGTTAAGTGCCATTCGGTAAATTATATTCCTTCATGTGTCTCAGTTTCTCTATTGGTAAAATGATGTTAAGGATACAAGCACTGTTCTGTATCCTTTACGTTCTACTGCAACAAAGCTAGATGTTATCAAGAGAATTTCAGTTTTTAGTATTATACAAATCTCTTACGTAGTCATAATATGAGGATTTCTCCGGAAGTAATACCTCCTACTTTGTTATGTTGGCCCACAACGGCAGAGGCAGATGGTGGTGATATGGCAGTAGAGAAATCTGACATGGTAGCGCATATGAAGCAAAGGTGTGTTGTTGAATTTCTCCAAGATTGTAAAAAATTGCACTTATTGACATTCTTTAACACTTGCTGAGCGTTTATGGAGACTGAACAGTGGATGTCAGCACAGTGAGGCAGTGGGTGGTGTGTTTCAGCAGTGGCAACATGAAAGACTTACCACGTTCCAGCTGGCCATGCAGATTTGTACAAGCACGGCATGCGGGCTTTTGTCCATCGCTGGCAAAAATACATGGCTAGGGGTGGTAACTATGTTGAAAAAAAGTGTTTGGTAGCTGAGAATTGGCTCTATCAAATATTGTTATTGTGCTTTTTGTGTTTGTAGTTTTCATGGAAATAAATAAGGGATTTCTTACAGAGCAACCTATGTAGAATGGAGTGATTTTTTGTCTTATGAGAAAAAGTTTCTTCAGAAAGAAAGGAGAATACCACCAAGCTGATTTGCCGATTTTTTTTTATTGCATTGAGATAAATAAACAGATAATTACAAACATTCTCACCAACATAAATAGAATTAAATAAATAGGCTTTTCAAAGTGTTAGGTAAAGATGTAGAAAGCGTTCCCACTATGCTTTCAGCAGAGCACATGAAGAGGTCCAGATTCTGAATTCAGAGTTTTAAAGGGGAAAAAGATTTTTTTTAAAAAAAAAACATTACAAAACAAACACAAAATTGAGATTCTAGCTAATTGTTATGGCTTGCTTGAGTTCTGTGGATTTTCATCGTTGTTAGCCAAGGAAGTTCTCCTGTGGCTCCCTGTTATTGTACTGTGGGCCCCCTTTAAGCCTGGTGCTGGATCAATGGGGTGACACATGTGCAGCCCACTGTGATAATTTTCTTCTGCAAGCGGTATGAGTGGTTGCAGCCCTTCAGCTCGCGGCGGAGGACGAGGATCTCCCGTTTGATGGGGACAGAGTTGAGGCTGTGGTCCAGCTGCCCAGCCGAGTTCACACACCTGGAATGGAGGCACTCGGCATCCGCAATCAGCTGGGGGAAGCGGTTGTGGTCCTCACTGATCCTGTAAATGGACATGAAAGGATAGGGAATTACTTGCAGTGGAAATGCTGCTGCATCTCTGGAGGTACATTAGTGTGGATCATTATGGGCTGGCACCCAGCGTGGGAACCTGTAACCCCTGGAAGACTGGCTATGAAGGGGCAGTAGACTCTCTGCTATTGCTGGTTTTTAAATACGAGTAAAGTATAAATAAGTACTGTGTGTTTTTAATTGAAAGACTTGCATGCAAAGGACTTCCTTCAAATGAGCACTGACTTTGAAGGACTGATTAGAAGTGGATAGAGACAGAGACAGTACCTGTAATTCCATGGAGACAGTGAACGTTTGTTGATATCAAGAGTCATTTTGGTATCCTGGTTCGTGTTGCTGATGCTTATGTTGACTCTCACAGTTTGAGGGAATTTTGCATCTTTTTGAGGTGGGCATCCAGCATCTTCTTGCTTGAAGGGGCTTTCTGGCTTAAGCCTGGGCTGTATCACCTTCCCGTGGGCAGAACTGTTGGTTGACAGCATGGCCAGCAACACCAACAGCAATGGTGTGACCTTAAGACAAATGGTGCATTTAGGACGCAATGCAAGTACAGATGCTGTAGTACCCCACGCCTAACGGTTCTTTTTGTGGGGCTAGGAAATTCATCCACAGTCAGCCTGACTGGTAGTTAAAGCTCATATGATAGGCTGGGGTAATTATGGGAATGTTGGCCATACATATCACATCCACGTTTGCATGGACCAATTATTACAGTACTGACACCAAATTGCAACTGAATATAGTCTCAGCTGCAATTGAGTGTATACTCAGTTGCAATTTGGTGATATACAAAATCTCAATTGTACAAAACAATATAATATATGAGCTATTAGAAAGGATATAGCAACAAAAAAGCACTCTAAGGTTGAGTTTTCTATTTATTTCTTGATTTAGTTTGTTGTAGCAGCCCCGTTCACTAATAAACCCATACAGTCCCACTGCTGTCCCATGCTGATGCTATTCAGCACCCTCCTGCTTCAATTCTTGTCAATGACTCATGGTTTAAACAACAGTTTTCAAAGTGGGTGCCCCATTCCTGAGAGTCCTCTATTAGAATTTCAATTTGTCTCTGTCAAAATTGGGCAAAAGAAAACACAAACCAAGTTCTTACCAGAGAAGAAGGGATTGGAGGCATCTTCCTTCTCTTACTGCAGCTGATGCTGGTGCTGGACTCTGTCCAACTGAAGGTGTCTGGGTGTATTTCCTGCTGGTCTTTTTATAAGGGCTTTTCTGCTGTCCTACTTAGTGAGGATTTTCCCATTCGAAGCTGTGGTTTCTGCTCTTAAATTCAGAAATGTATATATATATATATTCCATTAACGCAGGTGGAAGACAGGTCCCTCCTTAGATCTCAGATGATGTCGTTACTTGACCTATGTCACGTGTAGTGGCAAAAATCCATGCTGATACTAGAAAACTACTGAAAAATTGACATGCACACTGCAGCAAATGAAAGTACGTGACTGTGAACTGGGACTAGAGTGGTCCATCAGCCAAATGTAAATCGATGTGCTTTACGGTCTCCACTTGAGATGCTGTAGGTGTCACTGATCCTTGGACCTCTTGCTGTCTGGTCAGTCTGGTGGATGACCAAATTCAGCCTGTCCTCCATCCGGGAGACATGTTTGAGCAGACAGATTCATTTGACATGCTGACAATCAGGATCCCTTTCTTCTGTTCAGGGTTTGTATTTTCCTACATTTTCACTAAGATACTGTAAGGCAGCTGCAGGTCTGGAGAAGCTGGGCTGCTTCAAGGCCGTCCCTCCTTCCGACTTTGGGTGCCTTGGGAACTTACAAAGGGAAGCCATGGTACTTTGGTACCAGCTCCAGAGAGATTCCCTTTCTGAGCTTCATCCCCATTGCTGTGATAGCAACTGCTTCGATTTTTGTTTCTTCTGAGGTGGAAGACTTGGGTGCTTGTTAAGGGCAATGGGCTTGACCCTCAACGAGACCTTGCCTGCAGAGAGGATGTCTGCATCAGCTCTCCTCATCTGCTTTCAGGGATTAAATCAACAGCTCTCTAGCAAGTATTTTGACCACTGGGATGTATGGATTGCTCTGAGACAGGGTGATCCTGTGGAATCATTCCATATCCTTTGGTAAGAGCTCAGAGCTTTACAGTTGTGCCAGTCAGCAGCCTAGTAGGGATGTGAACATTTTGGACGAAACACATACTGGACCAGAAACTAGAAACTTGAGTTGTCTTTCCAATATCTCCACCATAAGCCTGCATATTTCTTCCTTATTCTCCCTTGCAAGTACTTTTTGGTGTAGCTAACTTGGACAATTCCACGCCTCCCAAGAAAGGATGCTTCACCCAGCATGCTGCAAAACCTGATGCATAAAGATAGATCTCAAATCTCTCAGGCTGTAATTTCCCAAGTAATGGTGCTGATCCTGACAAACTATGAGATATTAGAAATCAGCTACCACTGTGCTCTCTGATGAGGTTTTCCAGAAGCTGATGGGAGAGTTGGTAGTGGACACACACAAGAATGTTGATGCTGCTTGCAGGCTGAATTTCAGAGAGCTTCTTAGAGAAAGTGCTTACATTTTAGAAAGGAGGGGAGGAATGTTATATCTATTCTACTTTAACGTTTCTCTCTTAGGAAATGATGTCTTGTCACTTTGCTCTGAGTTGTGAGCTGCTAGGATATGTGCCCTGAAGTAACACTCGGTGTAGCAGACTTGGTGGTCAGACCTATTCCTCTTCTCAGGTTGCAGATGAAAATGTTACATATAAGCTGTGCCTAATATCTACTACCAAATAAATATTACTCGGATCCTGGGCTGCATCAAGAGAAGCGTGGCCAGCAGGTTGAGGGAGGTGATTCTGCCCCTCTACTCTGCTCTCGTGAGACCTCACCTGGAGTATTGTGTCCAGTTCTGGGGCCCCCAGCACAAGAAGGATGTGGAGCTGTTGGAGCGGGTCCAGAGGAGGCCACGAAGATGCTCAGAGGGCTGGAGCACCTCCCCTACGAGGACAGGCTGAGAGTTCTCCAGGCTGAGAGGACTCTTCAGCCTGGAGAAGAGAAGGCTGAGGGGGGACCTGATAGCAGCCTTCCAGGACCTGAAGGGGCCTACAGGAAAGCTGGGGAGGGGCTTTTTACAAGGATAGGTAATGACAGGACAAGGGGTAATGGTTATAAACTGACAGAGGGCAGATTTAGACTAGATATAAGGAAGAAATTCTTCCCCGTGAGGGTGGTGAGACACTGGAACAGGTTGCCCAGAGAAGTTGTGGATGCCCCCTCCCTGGAAGTATTCAAGGCCAGGCTGGATGGGGCTTTGGGCAACCTGGTCTAGTGGGAGGTGTCCTTGCCCATGGCAGGGGGGTTGGAACAAGATGATCTCTAAGGTCCCTTCCAACCTGAACCATTCTATGATTCTATGATTTTATAAGTAAGTCCACATTTTGCTCACCTTGTGCCATCCAAAGGAGGATGTAAAAGAGGGTAGAATTTACCTTGCAGTTTTTGGAACAGCTGTGACCCATATCGACTTGTTCAAAAGATGCTGACGCTTGAAAAGTTACGTGTATAATTCAGTTCCCCTCTTAGCGTTAGAGATGTACAGGTTAACGGAAAAGGTTCCCCCAGCAGGGGTTTTCTCTATTGCTGTTTACTGAAATGTCCATTCAAAGTGGGTCAGTTAAATTTCCAATTTTAGAATGAAGGAAGATTTCAAAAACCTGTAAGGTAGTGGAAGGTCAGGTTAAACCATCCTGACCCTAAATCCAGGCTCGTCTACTCTAAATGTGTCAGTGGTTTGGGTTACCTCAGTACGTGAAAGGTGAATAGGCAAGCACTCAAACACAGCTAATGTAACGAGACGCTGAAATGGTGAAAAAACCCCAAAACTTTCCATGGTTTGTTTTGAGCCACGAACGCACTCTTTTGTAATTTTCGTAGACAAGATGAGAGGGTCTCATGAGAAAATGTACATCTTACAATGCTTCCATCAGGTCTGAATTACACAAATGAAACTCTCACATTTCAGATCCTAAGAGTTTTACAAATTTCAAGTAATTATTTTCCATTTCTTCCTTGTCCGGATCGAAAATAAAAATTGAATGCGAATTTTTTCCCATGAGATTAGAATTTAATGGGATTTGTCTTGATGCTCAGCTCTCTCTTAACTACAAGTTTCATTGCTATATGCAAGAAGGATGATATTCGTTTTCTTGGGTTTTTTGTTTTAAAGTTTGTTTGGCTGCTTGTTTTTTATTATCATCTGTAAGGATATATGCAGCAATTGTTACTATAACCCATATGTGTGCCTTTTATGTAGTTGCCACAGAAAACACTGTGATATTGCAGAGCTGTGTGCTCTGCGACTTCCTATTAGAACTAAATTAAGCAAGAGACAACTCGACAGAAACCACAAATACCTGGGGAGCTGAAAACCAGGATGCTATAAAAAACTTACTGAATTAAAAACAGTGAAAGATTATCTAAAGTCTTTTGAAATCAAAGCCCTTCTCTGGGCTCTGGGGAAAGTTTTCTTACGATTAAATTGTTACTTTAGCACTTTACCCAGCTGAGATCCCTCAGGCACCCAAATCTGATCATATTGGGGTTTGACACTTTCCCCCCTCAAAGTCAAAGTGTGAGTCAGTGGCAGAGCTCCAGAGTCCTACCTTATTTTGCTCTGCATTAAAAGAGACTTTTTTTTCAGTCACAATCATTGAATTTTGTGCTTCTTTTGTAACATGAGGAACTTTTCTATTTACGTGTAGGAAGATACTTACTTATTTTTTTCTGACTATAGAGCACATTTACGTGTACTTCTCCTGAGTGCACGTTCTTACAAATCCTTATAAATTAAGGCAACGCTTCCTCCCACATGCAAGCACTGCATGACCCACTGTGCGATGTGGAGGTGAGTTCTGGGAGATCAATCTGAGGCCAGGAAGTATCTGAGAGAAACTCATAACTGGATGAAGAGAAGCTCTGAGCACCCTGATTCAATGCTGAAGTTTAATTTTGGTTTAATTTAATTTCTGCTCTGTGTGAACAGTTTGTTCACAGACAGCCAGAGGTCCCCTCCAAAGCAGTTAAATTACTGTTCCTTTCTCCCTTTCCTTGGTTATTGTAGGAGACTTGTCAGAAAAGATAAAATAACCTTTTCTCTCTGTTAAACATTTGCCTCTCCAGCAGCTGCAGTAGAAATGATTTCCTAATACATGCCTAAATTCTTCAAACGCAGCTAAATCCGTATCATAGTTATGCATCAGCTGTGGTTGCTGTTGGTGGCTGGTACATCTGTTGCATGACTAATATCTAACAGGTAATCAAGGAGTTGACTTAAAGGAAATAGTTCACTCACTTCCAGGTATGTGAGTAGGGCTTAGTGAAATGCAGGATTTTTAAGCCTACTCTGTAATAATCAGTAGATGATTGATGCATAACTGTAATGTGGTTTGGATAAGTGGAAAAGGGCTATGATTACTCCTTACAGCTAGATCCTGATCAGCAGCAATGTTACTATCAGTGTTCTCATAGTGCCCAGGGGCTCACTGCAAAGCTGAGTCAAATTAGCAACTAATGCTTGATGGAAAGGACAGCATCTCCTGGCCAACATGAGGGACTTGTCTGCATGTAGTTTAGTGAGCAAAGCTGGCAGAATACGGTTTGCTTTTCCTCTGGTAGCTCTGGGTCTCTCGGGGATGAGTTCCCTCAGGAGATGTCAAGACAGGGATAAAAGAAGCAACATGGGACTGGGCAGAGGAAGGCAACAAGGTATGATGTCAATTTTTGTAGCATTTAGTCTTTATATCAGCTTAACTCTAATGTGAAACTCCCTCACATATCAGGGCCCTGAGCTACCGCAATGAGAAGGAAAAAAATCATGATCCTTCACCTGGGAGGCTTGGCTTTGGGAGAAGAGACATTAGGATATGTGCTGCAGGGCAAACTAAAGTGAACATGAGATTTTGGAGAGATGATCTGAAGGAGAACACAACAGGATGCCTGTGAGGATGTTTATGGACGAGTCTTCAAAAAGGATCAGAAGAGCAAAGGGGATGGACTGAAGACCTAAGAACTGTGCAATGGATTTGAGATCTTGATAGAGGTGGGACCTCTATCAAGGATAGATAGTAGAACGGGACCAAAACTTGAGCTGAAAGACCAGCATGGATGTCTAATGAAAGCAACCCATGGAAGGATTCAATGACAGTAGAGCTGTGGCTAGAGTGGGATTTAGGAAGAAAAAAGACTTTGTGAGACATTCTCAGGAGCCCATCTAGGAGCTCTCTCCAAACTTAGCTGACACAAAAAGCAGTTTTGGGAAATACAGTGACTGACTGATGAGGGGATCAAGGCTGATACCAGATCCCCAGGGGAGGTAAAGATCTCCCTTGAGCGCATGATTAAATGTATTCCCTCATTTATTTCTTTCTGTGGTTATCAATGATGCTAATAACTAAATAGTTTTGTTATCAATTAAAATTCTAATCTGTCAATGCTTTGTTTTCGTTGCCTCTAAAGCATCCTGTGGCAATATGGTTCACATTCAATTATAAAATATACGTGCAAAAAAAAGAAGAAACCCTTTAAGCATAAATTGGCTCGTATTCAAGCTGACAGAATGCTTCACATAAACAATTAACTCATTTTGAAATTCTCAGTTTGCTGTGTTATCTGCTCGCATCCTGTGTCTCGCCCACACCTTGACCCTAAAGAATCACAGCAAGCAGGGAGAGAGGGGCCAGGGTCCCTGCTGCTGCCCCACACAGCTCCAGTGCTCAACAACCTCATTGTCCACCTCTTCAAAAAATGCTTCCAGAATGTCCACCTCAGATTTCACGTGTTGCATATATAGACATTTATTTCCTATCCCCAGGGCGTACAGGGGCAAGTTGTGCCTCTGCCACTTCCTCTTGGGCCATTTGAGCTGACATCTGAGGGTCAGATCTTTGCAGCACGTGTTAGGAATAAAGCAAAAAGAAAGAAAAAAGAAGCTGAATTATTCTTCTGCAATTTTAGCAGTTTTATCTTTTAAATGGTGCAAATAGAAGTTTTTCATTTATGGGCACAGGCTGTGATTTTATGTTTGCGTGCCATCTCCAACAGGACAACAAATGGGGAATGCAACAGTGCACAGGGTCATCTGTACCTTCTTGTATACTCTCCTGGTTGGTGTGGAAGAGAAGATACTAGAGTGCTGGATGCTGAAATTTCTCGCTTCATGCTCTCAAACGTCTCGTAAGGATGAAATTTGACCCTGGGCCATGGCCAGACTGCAGAACTGTCCAGCAAATTATGGAAATGCAAGCTTGGTCTCTGGTGTGGTGAGCACTAAGTGAGATTCAGAACACAGCTGTCTCCTCCGCTGCTCTGGCCCAGCACTGCCTCTGCATGATCACTGGAGCCCAGCCCAGTGCCCAGGATCTGCAATCTCTGCCCAGGTTGGGAATCTGGCTGCTGCTTTCTCCTTTGCAGGTTCAGCTGGTGATCTGACTCCAGCATCTGGCAGCCATTTCACTCACACTGATCCCTAGGCTTAAAGTCTGCAGGGCCTTTTTAGAGAGCGATGGCCCCTCCAACTGCTGATGCCAGGGCCCTACTGTCTCCAGTATCTGGCACCACCAGCCTACACCCTTGGCCTGACTCCAGCAGCTGGCACCACAGGCCACACGCCTACTTCCTTGGTCGGACTCTAGCACAATTGGCAATTTTATTCCCTTTTCTCCCTATCCTCCCTCTTGGTTCCTCCTGCTCCTCTTCTCCTGCACACCCCACAGGTTTATAGAGCTTTGCAGTTTCTGAATCCTCCCAGTCCAGAGCCCCCTGGTTCACATCTTATCAGCTGCAAGGTTCATCCTTCCTGGAAGTGGCACTTTCTGCTTGATAGCCCACAAACCAGTATGACTGAGAGGTTTAATTGTCCTTGTCTTCATTTTAGCTTTGCCAGGTCTGCATCTCAGCATTTTCCTTATTGTTTCCCCTTCTTTACTTATCGTCCTGATTCAGAGGTCCTCACACAGGCAATATTGCCTGAAGCAACGTTCTGTCTCTTTTGTTGTTAGTTCAACTGACCAGGTTTGATTCTGTCACGTCCCACCCATAAAGGGGGTAAAGTTTGACCAGATTTGCAAATACCCCCAGTTGAATTAAGGTAAAACAATACAGGGATTGTTGATACACGCAATCATCAACTTTAACGAGAATCTCCGTATTGCAATTATCCCCAAAGTACTGGCACTCTTAACAATTACATCTGTCTTAAATCAGTCTTAAGCTGTGTGACTCTATAAGGTGGCACTGTAATGATTAAACACATCTGCAATTGTGGCTAAACTATACAACTTTATAAGAAAACAAAACAAGCCTTGCAATTACTTAACAATTTTACAAGAGGAAAAGACGGAAAAGAGAGAAAACAGAGAAAAATGGAGAAAGAAGAAAAGACGGACAGAGAAAAGATATCACCTGTCTGTTCCAAGTTCCAGCACTGACCCACTGGAGCCAGAGAAGAGATGGAGGAGTGAGAGTGCTTGTCCAAAGTATTGCAGCCTTCGATGTCTCAATCCAGCAAAGGAAGGAGCAGCAGAGCGGCTGAGAAGCATCAGCACAGCCAAGAAGCAAATGAAGCAGCTTCTCTCAAAAGTAAGTTCGTAGCAAAAACTTTCTCTTGAGGAAGAAAGCCTCTTATTGTGCCAAGCAAGATTATCCTGTTGTTTCATAGGATCCTGTGCCTGGCCAATATCAGCCTTCAATTTGTTGTCACAGCAGCAGGCTTGCCTTGCAAGTGTTTGGAACTTATCAAGTACACCACTGGAAGGCAGGAAGTGTTTCCCATTGGTCCGCTACGGATTCCCATCCCTGCCTCCCTTATTATCCCTGTGTTGCATTAGAAAATGTCCTTGACCAGATAATGTAAAGGAGGAAACACTGTCCTTCTACATACCCTTATGACGAGGCTAGCTCCTTTGGGAAGCTGGAAGGGCTTATGGAAAATGTTAGAAAAAGCTCAACATAAATGAACATCTGGCCCTGAAATCTGAAACTGGATGGGAACTGAACCGAAGGAAGAACGAGGCAACATTGTTGAGCAAGAGCTGTCTCCCTGCAATTTTAGTTTTCATCTGCAAGAATCACTCAGCGCCACCTTGGGTTGTGACAATGACAGTGGAGTTTGGGATCTGCTTTGGTGTTTGCAGGAAACTGCTTTCAAATCAAACCAGGTCCCTTCAGAAAACTAGTTTTGCCACCCATGTACTTATGTACCTATATAGCAGGGTTTAAAGTCAGGGCTGCCAGGTATGTTTGATAAGACAGACTGTAGCAGTCATGACATTTTCACCATTTTTGTTGTTTCAGTTTGCCTTCTGCTGGGTAAAATCCAAAAAATTTGGTCATTCATCATCTCATTTAAAGAACTCAAGCTCCTTTTTTTTTTTTCTCTTCTCACAGAGAAATCGCTCGTGCCCATGACATTTAGTGAGGTGACTCAGAGTGGTTTTGATGTAATTTGCAAATATGCAATATTTGCGTATTTTCAGGACCTTTCACTTAGCTACGATTTGTGTTGACTTTTTTTTTTGGTAAGAAAAGGAGATTCATCATTTTTCCAAACATATGCAAAGGTTGACCTCAGTGCAATGCAGTTTCCAGAAATATCCCAGGCAGATTTTTCAGAGAAAACTGCTGCCTGGTCTCTGTCTCCAAGACAACTCTCAGTGATGGGATACAGGACAGTGGGTATGTGACAGAAGACCAGTGTCCTATTTTAACCTGAATTATGCCTCTTAACCAAACCTGGGCCTCTCTGAGGTGGTGGCATGGTGACAGGGTCAAAGAGAGTGGTTGGATGAACTGGCTGTGATGAATCCAACTTAGTCTGTAGTTCAGCCAAGGCACGATACCGTTCCTTCTAAAACAGCTTCCCCACCGATGCTGGAGGCCATAATCCATTCTCCACTGCCGGTTTGCAGGCCTTCCTCTCTTAATTTTCCTCTGTAAAGAGTAGGCATGGAATGACAGCTTACAAGTTAGCTTCAAAATGGATATAGGGATGGGAAGGGCCGCTATCAAAACTTGATGACCTGCAAAAGCCTGGGGCTTTTCTTTCTTCAGGTACCTTTAAGCTCAAAGTAGATGTGGCCACCTGAATGTACATGATCCCAGGCCTGAAGGAAGAATCAGTTTTGCAGGAATGAAGAGTCTGTTATTCCTAGAAAACAACCCATGGTTGGGTCACCTCATGCTGGGAGAATGAGGACGTTTTGGTGAAGACGAGTACTGTAGTTTACTCTCTGACTTTGAGAGAATAAGATGATATGATCAATCTTGTTTGTACAGTCCAGTCCCTTAAAGGCAGCCAGCCACAGCCCCAGATCCATCCATGCTTCATGCTCCCACCTACCGCAGGATGTTGACGTATCTCAGGATCCCATAATGACAGTAGCATGCCTCACACAAGTCAGGTCTTTGATACTTGTGATTCTTTTAATATTTTTGTAGCCAAACTATCTCTCAACTAGTAAGGGAGCAGTGGGCTTCAAGCAGCTGGTGTCTATACCATATCAACATGAGAAAATAAACGCAAAACTTTAACTAAAAATAGTTCATCCAAACTATTTCCATGAAAGATAGTCACTAAGAGAAAGTTAGGCTAAGAGAAAGAGGCTTGAGCAGATAATCTTTTTCATTAGATAATTTATTTGCAAAAAAAAAAATTCAGGTAGCTCTGCCAGAGTGGAGACTTATTTGTAGCTGTAGCTCATAAGCTGCCTAGCCAAGGAGCTGTGTGGCCACAGTTCTCAGAAATGTTATTTATAAACTCTCCTCGTTTGTAATTAGCCACTCTCATTTGGTAAAAGAGGTTATGAAGTAGGACAGAAGTTTCACATGGACCAAACCATGTTTTGGTCTTTGCTTTCTTGCTGCTACTCTGGAAAGTAAGAAATGTCTATTTTTTCCTCCACTGAAGCTTTGGGAAGCAGTGATGGATCATAGGCAATGATGGAAATGTTTGGGCGTGACAGGGCATGGGGCACTGTCATTTGAAATCAATCAAGTGAGAATTTTGGATTAAGATTACGGGGAAAAACAGATAATAAGGATCACAACCTGAAGCCAGTATGTAAAAAGCCAGTGTATAGGAGCCAATATATAAAAAATTTGAATGACTAATACCCAACTAGAGTCCTAAACACAGTTTTCAGTTTCGTAAATGTCATAAGCTGAATCTGTGTGTTGTTTTTACTTTCTCTGTAAAGTGTCACAGCAGGATTGATTGTAGAGGCTGGTTGTGCATGTGTTTGGACAGAATTCCTTGACACAAAATTAAAATATCCATATTATCCCTGTTACTGTCCCACATAGTACCCCATCACAGAGGATGAAATGATCTTCCATTGACTTAAGAATTTGTTCACACAATTATGACCCCATGATCATCGCGATAAAAGTACAGGAACTCTAATTTTTGCATCCAGCATTCATCACAGGAGATCTGCACACTCTTAGAAGCACGAATACTTGAAATTAAATCTCTTTAGATACACCAAACCTTAAAATGAGATATATGCAGTCAGGAAAAGAGAAAGTCATAGCATCAGAGGGAACAAAGGAAACGGGATAGGATCAGTGAAGTTTTGGAGGAGATAATAAAAGTTATGGATGACTAGATGTGGTTTTTCTGATTGCTCTTCCTATTATCTGTACAGATAACGTGCTGAGCTTTGAGAAGGCTGTATAAATATACAGGGCCTGTATGCACAACTGTATGAAAACTCTGTTGTCTCTCAAAAGTGGGCCAGATGACCTTTAAAAGTCCATTCCAACTCAAGCAATTTGATGATTCTATGATTCTATGAAATAATTAAAAGTTTGCTAGAAACTTCTACACAATAGCTGAATTTGCTCTCCTTTTCTGGTCTTTTCATTACTGTGAAGATTGAAATAATAAATTAAAATGTGCCAATTCCCAGCCAAGGAGAGAAATCCTCTTGCTTTTTCAAAACTACCACCTTGCATAGCCTGGCAGAACCCTTGGCACATCCCTGCAGAGGAACGGCCCCACTGCACACACCTCTGTTGCCTCCCCTGGTGCACAGGAGATGGAACTCAACTCTCAGAGCAGCAGTGCAGAAGATGCCAGATATCTGTGGTGCACAGAAGCTGATGGCTGATAAGCAACTTATGCCACATGAGCGGAAGGAGACTAGCAGCCAAAGTACTCAAATGTCTCATCATCCCAATCTGCAGTTCGAGTGCAAAGGATTCAAGCAGGGCTTTACCATATAAAGTTGCATCAGGCAAAGTAAGCTGTTTATCAGATGGTGGAGTGATTGCTTGTTTTTTTTTTTATTCTTCTTTCTTTCTTTTTAGGGAAAGAGAGATTGACAAAACCTTTTTGCATGCAGGCAGGCAAGCTTTCTTCCCTCAAGGACATATTAAACTGGATTACTTGGCCTCATGGCCAGGCAGAACATGGTTGAGGCAAGAGCAGATAAACAGTGGTTGGTCAAGAGGTGGATGTTAGTCCCTCTCCCCAGGGCTGAAATGGAAAATGGTGATGCTCTTCGCTCTGGAAAGCAAGCACTGACAGTGGTCCCACTCTTACACCCTTCTTGACAATGATACTTGGAAGCTTTTGGGTGGTATGTGTCTGGTTTTGAAAGCTTAAGGTGATGAACTGGATTAAAACAGGGCTACAAAAGTCTTATGTGTTGAAATTTTCAGTGTGAGTATATAGACATGCATATATTTCCTTTAAAAATGGCTTTGGGGGATGAATGTAATGCTTCCCGAAAATTGTCAGTTGTGGAAATTAATGCCCGATAAAATTTTGTTTTATTTTAGATCCATAAATATTTTGCCAAATATTTTCAAGGCAGATTTGCACCATGTTTTCATTTATTGCAAACAGGGAGTTTGCTTCGCGTAGAATTGCTGAAGGCTATTTCTAAAACAATTTGGACTTTTAAGTGTCTGCAGTAAACAGAAGTGGGTCACTTCTGTGCTTTCTGAACACCAAGGAACCTGATTATTTATAAGAATCATCATCGTTCCCAGTTACCTCATAATTGTTTGGCTAAAAAAAAAAATGCAGTGGAAGAGTATGTCTTTTCACTTAAGTCAGTGGAAAAATCACGGTAATGGGCACGAAGCAAAATGAGACATGCTGACAGTCATGTTATGCCTGTGACGCGTGTGAAAATGCTGTGGACTGAGGGGAGTGTACGATGCTCTTGTCTTGTAGACAGCAGAGAAGGGAGTGAGATGCTGTCCTGCTGTGCTTACAGCGTGATGAAGAAGCTGAACTATGCTCAGTTCAATATTTCTTGCCTTCTGAAAGGTATCTAGGGGAACTGAAATGACTCACAGCATCACTGCGAAACAAAACAAAACATTTTTATTTCTTTTTATATTTAGCATGGAATGAAACCAGATTTTTGACCCTTTTGATCCTGGCTACATTTTCCTCTTTAGGGGGAAAAACGAACAGCAAAAAAGAAGTAATAATCCAATTTTTGTTTTGGTGTAAATCTAAAGAAGTTCAGAACTTTTCTAAAATTAGTTGCTTTCAAAATCCAGTCCATCAGGGCTGTCCTTACGTTGGCATGAGTAACCCATGGCTAGGATCACTCAGAGATTTCCTTACCCCACCGTGGGTCACCCACACCCACCGTCTTGGTGACTTGCTGGCCCAATAGACCTCAGGCAGGAGTGTAGCCATGGGGATTTTGCCCCACTCTCTGCTGGTATTTTCCCTATTGGTGCTTGAGATGCTGCTTGTACTTTCTGAGCACACAATTCCAGTCTATGTTATCCTCATCCCCATCCCACACGGCTCTGTCTCAGTGATGGGCCTGTGCCCATCCTGGGTGCATTAGTACTCAAGAACATCAAAGAAAGGGTCACAGATGAGGACATGCCCCTAGATTTCTGGATTTCACCAAAAGCCAGCTTCTAACAGTCTTAAATTGCACCAGGGAAGGTTTGAGTCGGGTATTAGGAAAAATTTCTTCTCTGAAAGAGTGATGATACATTGGAACAGGCTGCACAGGAAGTGGTAAAGTCATCATCCCTGGAGGCGTTCAAGAAACATGGAAATGTGGCACTGAGGAACATGACTCAGTGGGCATGATGGGGGATGGGTTGACTGTTGGACTTGGTGATTTTGGAGGTCTTTTCCAACCTTTATGATTCTACAATTTTTGCATGACAAGAGGGTTTTGGGGTGCCAGAGGTGCTGGTTAACTGTGAGCTGCCAAGTCCCTGCCAGGCTCTCACTGCAGTCTTTGCTGGTGCTGGAGGACTCACTCTCCATCAGTCCTGGGTCTCTACAAGGAGACCTCATGGTCTTAGTCCATGGTGGAGGTATCAGAAAACAGCTGAGGATCTCCACTGCATCCTTATTATCAGTCATAGTGGGGCTGGATTCCCAGTGGGGGAATGGACCCTGTCCCATTTTTACGTCAGTTATTTGTTCAGCAGAGGTACAGAGTCTACATAATGTGCAGGAACTGTTGTATCTTCTGTTAGGGCCCTTTTAAATTTTGGATGGGATCATATTTCCAGAAAGCATTTATACTGCATATATATGACCTGTATTTAATAAACTTTTTAGATTCAGTAGTACCAGCAAACTCATGCAGTGGTGTCAGTACTTCTTGCCTCTTGTTCGGAGGTAAAGTGCAGGAGTGTCATCCCCCATGTCTGGGGATGCACAGTACATTCCATTGTGCTAAAGTATCCTCTGATCTTAAGCATGTGAGCATTCATCACACACAAGGATGTGAAGAAGCAGAGAAAAGCAATAGGATCAGCAAGTGAGAGAGGAATTTGAATGAAAATCCATTTGTGAATGAATGGCAGGACAAGAGATAAAAGAATGATATATTGATGGCATTGGGTTTCGAAGATCATCACAGTCACAGCAGATATCAGTACAACAAGCTCAGGGAAATAGGACAGTCCAGAGGAGGAGATGAGAAGACGCTGAGTAAATGAGTAATTTGCCTGATGGCCTCTGGAGGTGGTACAAAATAGAGGAGCAAAAATCACGAGCCCTGTCACCTACTGCAGAGGCACATCTGAAAACCTCACAGTTGCCAATCGAAGGAAATCTGTAAGATGTGATGAGGACTTAATAGCTGGTGTCTTTCTGTCTGCCACATGCACAGGATCCTTGGCCAAAGTGAACCCCCTGTGCACTCTCCTCCAGCATGTCTGGGTCTGCCAAAGGGCATTGGCTTTGCAGATCTGGCAGAAAAGAAGCTGTGGTCCCATACATCTCCATGGGTAGGATGCAGGGAATAGGAGCATGGGGCACTCCGTGGGGCACTGCTGTGCTGTAGCAGAGAACCAGCCTGCTTGGGACACAGTGATGCCAGTCTGTTCTATGCAGGTTGCATCTATTCTCCCTTCTCCCCATCCATCTCCCCACAGAAGCCTGTTGGTAGTTCAACACCACCAAAATTAAGAGGACAACTTGTTAATTCACTTATACCTTTCCTCTTAATCTCCTGGAGAAGCTGATGAACTTACTTTCTACTCTATGTCAACCCTTTTGAACCCTGGTCTGTATGAATTCCCTGGTGTCTGACAAGTGTGATGGCGATTTGCAGCCTGATGGTGCTGGGTGTGATTTGGTGTGCGTTCAGCTCTGAGCAATGCTGGCAGTGGCTGAATCAGGAGTGAGTGAGACAGGGTGGGAGGAAGAGAAACAGCAGCTGTGCTGCAGAAACACTTAGAAGGGGAATGTCTGTTGAGGTCTGAAGATAAACTCCTCCTTTCCTTTTTATTCTTTCATTTTATTTTTACTTTCTTTTACTTTCCCCTTTGAACATAACAACAATTTGATAAGGTGGGATCTCTGTAAAGTTCTGTGAAATTTAAAGATGAAAAATGCTAGCAGTGTTTATTACTGAACGTAAATTTTGTTTTTATTCCTGAAGAGGAGAAAAATTCCCTACAGGAACCCCTAAACAGCATATTGAAGTTTCAAACAAATTCTGTCATGTTCTGCAAGTCCACAAGTTTGCCATCTTTGGTGTGGAGTGAGTGAGAAAGGAATGACACACACAGTTTGACACACAAAAGGAAACATGACTCTGTTCTCTCTCCTAACAAGCTTGTGTCTATATATATTTCTTAGTTTATTTGTTAGCTTTAACTTTTTTTTTGGTGGAAGATGTAGGGGAGGTGCTTGCAGAGCTGGATGTTTGAAGGTAGACACCTACATTCATGTCTTAGCTCAGAGCACACCTCTTCCTGGTCAGACCCTGCCATTAAATCTTCCTTTATGTTATTTTGCTGTTTTCCCTTTGTTTGCTGCAATGTGGTGTGGATAGGAAGATTTAGAAGATGTGTGAGGTGATGTGTGTCTTGCAGACAAAGCAGCTATGGGATAACCAATATGTTGTTTCCTGTGGGTCACAAGCCTTTGCCCTACAGATTACAGTTACTTCTAGCTCTTTTTGCATTAAACAAATAAGTGACGTGGACACAGCACACCTTCAAAGATATATTACTCTTGTTCTTTTCAAAATTTACTTAGGTATTTATTTATTTGAATTTTAAATACAGATGACTTGGACTTGCAGTGCTCAGCAGAGGTCTGGAGGTGGCTGTGTGTTTGGTGGGGAAAGGAGATACAGAAGGTTGTACGAGGGGATGTTGGGGATTCACAACGACTCAGAAAACAGCTGATGGTTACAGGGCCAGCAAGCCCTGTGCCTGATATTTTGGGTCTGTGGTAATGCAGGTGTACATAAGGACATGGGAACCTTGTAGGGGTAGGAACTCTTGCAATGATGCAAAACCCAAAACCCATCCCAAATCTTTCTGCTGACCCCAATCCTCCTAGGTGTACCTCCAGAGATGTTCAGAGGGGTAGTGGATCTGTGCAGGAGGAAAGGCCGTCGGGGTCCAGCTGAGATGGAGGGTGGCACACCTTCCCAGTTGGATGTTTTCAACACTGCTATAGCTGGTTGAAGGGGACCAAACCTCCGAAGAAGACGGGCTTGGTTCCGTTTGACCAGCCAGAGCAGAGCATAGCTCCTGACCACGTAATGTGCTTGGCTTCGCAGTGCCTTACCTGCAGGAGGAATTAGAGAGGTTAGATAGGAGCACTGGTGCCAACCACTGCATCGAGGTGGAGGAGGATGGCACAGCACTTAGGACACCAGCTTAGGAGAGCTCTGCTTCATTCTGCTTTCCATCTTAGATGGCCCTGAGCATCTCTATTCTGGCGGAGAACTGGTCCTGGCACAGAGTCCATGGAATGTCCCAGTTGTTGGGGGTGGTTGTATGGACCAGGGTGAATTTCTCACTAAGGGTTAACAGTGCTTAAGATGGGGCTAAGCTGCAGAAGCCAACTTCTGAGTTCCTATCCAGACGTTTCATGGGGTTTGGCTTGCTTTGGGATCAGGACTTTCGTCCACATGAGGCTCAGCTCATGAGTGTGGACATGAGTAATGAGGAAAGTCCTCTGAAGCTTAGGGGGTGGGTGTTTGCCCACCCTGAGCCACAGCAACGTGTTCCAAATGTACTTTTTCATACAGCTGTTTTCTTCCTGCTGCTTTCTCTCCCTGTTTTTCCTCTTTGCCTTTATTTGAAAATAAATAAAAAGGAAAAACTGGCAGGAGGAAAGGAAGAAAGCTCCCTGCTTTATCCACTGAAGGGAAGTCACCTGCCAGTTGTCACTCAGGCATCACTTTTCAGAGCCCTCCAGCTGTACCTGGGAGCTTGGGCGAGGAGACAGCTGCAGGCGACAGCGAACAGTGGAGTGTGGGGCAGCTTCCAAACAGGACAAAAGCAGCTTTTTTCCAACACTGTGCATAGGCCCCTTTCCATAGGCATGTGGTATGTTAGGGGCTTGATATAGTTTTTTTTCTGAAAAGTGTCTTAATTAGGGAGGGTTTTCTTCTATTTCTTTTTTTTTTTCCTCTGCTTTTCCTCTCAGTACTCAGGAATATTAACCTACAACCTTAGGATTCTTCTGTTTTCTTCAGGCTTTCCCTTTTTTTCATCAAGGCTACTCATTAGCAAAGAAAACATGAGCAACATAAACTCTGTATTTCCTATGGAGACATCCACCTTGCTGCCAAAAGAACATCTGAGGCAAGCATTCAGCTGCAAAATTCACTTCATGCACTCTCTCATCAGCACTGGACTGTTGCAAGCTTGATGAAAGTGAGGAAGAATTATTCCAATCCTTAAGCAATTTGAAAAACATCTCTTCGATCAGGGTGTGAGTGCAGAAATTCAGTTGCTGGACTTTTTTTAACCAGAGTTAAAACAGTGGCCTTGATCCCCAGCCAGGCTAGAAGATTTCCTAAACCTTAGTCCCATGTCTGCATGACTAGTCTGAATTATTTCTTCTCATGTGTCCTTGCAAGTGTGTGCCTGTAACTCAATCCTGGCTCACGCTGTGCAGCAAGAGTTAATGCTTGTTGCAGGATCCAGCAGGCTGGGGACAGCTGCAGAGAGTAAATGAGGGATGGGATTCAGCTTCACATTTAAAACCCAAATTTACGGTCAGTGGAGACTGTAGACAGATTCAGCCGACGAGCCAGAAGGGTGGCTTCGTTTGCCAACACATGAGCATCTGGCATCATCTGAGGAACCATAGGGCGTCTGAGCCACCCACATGTGACGTGTAGGTATGGCATGGGATATACTTGAAGAACAGCTAGAAAGCAGTGAAATAGTCTTAGAGTATCTCTAAAGTTATTAGAAGCATCTTTTCAGCCAATCACACAAAGTCCAGATCTTCACAGTCTACAAAATGGGTGTACAGCTATAACGGTATACACAGCTATAACGTAGATGCTGAGATTTGTGAATCTGAAGCTGAGTTCTACCTTTGGTAATGGGAGATAATCATGACCACCCATAAGTTTTGCCTCTTTTCTGTTGCTTCTTTGAGCTGAAGTGACCAGGAGAATCCTGAAATATTTTGAAGGTGTATTTTGTATGAATTTACTGCTCAGTGTCACTAAGTTACTGAAAAAGTGTTGTCTTAAAGTAGAGTAGAGTGGAGCTTCATGTCCTTGGCTCTGGTGTTATCTTTTTGGTTATCTTGGGCAAGTGGCTTTATTTCCCGGTACAAAGGTGGATATCTGTACTCACCTCCCAAGAGAACCTCAACCCATCAGTTCTGTATTTCCCAGAGCATGAAATACATCATCTTTATGGGACAGGTGAGGAAAGGTCCCTCCACTGCCTCGTCTTCCATTTAACAACAATAAAATTCAAAAGTGACAGTGGAGAGGAATAGTTTGAAGGCCACGTGACTGAAGGAGGACATCTGCCTGAGTGTGCTGAGAGCCTGGAACAAGAGGTTGTGAGTGTCACTGTCTGTTTTCCTGAGCACCAGATGCGACAGCTAGTGTAGGCCTTTAAAGTCTCACCTCTACTGGCTGTTTTTTCCCTGAAGCTTCCAAGATGAGGGAGGAAACAAGCAATGAGGGCTCTATAAAATAAGCCTAACTATGGTTTATTCCTGGTTTCTCACCAGACAATTGCTCTTATGCCTATGTAAGGCTAAAATCTCCGATGTCTCCATGTCTCTATCAGGTGCAAAGGGAAGGGTTGTGTTTGAGGCATAAGCAATGGGCTGATCCGCAAAGCCAGGGAGAGCACACAGGTCAGAATTCATACCCTGGCACTGAAAAAAAGCATCATGTTCTGCTACTGTGTTTTTCTTCTAAAATTGTCTTCATAACCTAAGGGTTAAATCTGTAGAAAAAGGACAGGGTGAAATCATCTTTGACAAACACCTTCCTGAATTACATTTAGGAGACCACAGGGCCTGGGTCAGATGCATAAACCTTCGTTTTGATTCAGACCGAAATTTTGCAAAGCATCTTGGTAACTGAGGAGCATAAATGTCATTGGTTTCATGATCTATATTGGTATATTAACTAATGCTGAGGTACAAGCACAGGATTTTGGTGGTTTCTGCCGTGTTGAGCAGTTGCTGGCACAGTTTTGACCTGAGTCAACTAACACTGATCCTAACAGTTCCCAAGCTCAGTTTGGGAATTGCCACAGCCAGGGACCATTCCTAGGAAGGAGTTTGAAGATGACCATCTATTGAAGAAGATGAATGAGCTGAGCAGTCTTTTTTTTTTTTTTCCCCCATTGTTTTGAGGGCAAGAACACTGGCTCCAGCACTGTTTAGTGAACCAGTAGTGATGCAGACAGTGCAGCTTGGACTCCTGGATGCCAAAGCCTCTGTGGAGTATGAGGACAAGGAATATAAGTTGTAGTGACCAAAGCTATCTGGCTCCAGTACTGTCTACAGCAGAGTGTGGCCAGGCATGACACAACCAGCCTAGATGTTGGACAAACCCATGGGCATGGGTTTACTGAATTACTAGGTCTGCTGCTAGCAGTACCACTCACTGCCAGGTTAAAATTAAGTTGTGAGCAGTGTAGACCCATCCTTTAGCTTCTAAGTAGATAAAATTTGTTGAGGGCATTTTTTTGGTGGGCAGAATTGTGAAAATTTCCCATGGGAAACAAGAATCTGAAAACTCTTCAGGCCAATAGTGTTAACAACAGCCCCCATCGCTGTAGAGCTTCAAATGATCTCCTAGATGCTTTCTTAAAATAAGCTAAGATTGGTTGAAAGCTGCCTAAAGTTCTGAGTATTTAGCTTGTAGTGGAAGAAGGCAATGCATCTGAAATGATTTGAGCTCTTCAGCTCCTTGGAACAGGATATTCAGGATATCTAAGGTATTTCTAGGCTGTCCTAGATGGGAGAAAGGCAACTGTCTTACAGTTCACAAAAAATACACGAAACTCATTGCTGCACAGCATCATTAGAGTAATGTAAGAAAAAAAGCCCAGTTTTTGACTGGGCTTTGTGCCTTCTTTGCTTTGTGCTATCCGGTAGGAGGTAAATTTCTACATAACCCATCCTGTCCAGTGTGTTTACTGTTGTACTGTGGTCTCAGAGGAACAAGGTGTTGGCTTTGTTTTGATTGATCCAGTACAGCCATTCCTACATCTGCTCCATTCATTTTAATGCCATTATTGAAGACCTTGTTAAGAATTCCTGAGAACAGGGAAGACAATTCTGTTGGTGATGTGAAATCTAGATTGCCCATAAATACTCCTTCTCACTCCTACTACTTCTCACTCCTTACAGTGAATGCCTGGTCATTGCTATGTAATTCTTTGTTCACATCACTAAACCCAAAGCATTTTCCACTAGCTGAGAATGGGTAGCAATTACTGAGCCTATTTGGGATGCAGTGATTTTCTAAATCCCCCTGAAAAACCCTTTTGGGACAGTGTAAACATTATTTTGTTTAGGAGGAGCCCACATTCTGATAGGTGTTTTTCTGGAAAAGTACATGCAGGATATATTTTGCTGTCATATTTGCATGAATTCAAGATCTTGCAACACTTTTTTGATTTGCAGATCCCTCTGTGCTTTTAATGGCACTGGAGAGTCAATATAACCTGTGTGACTGTAGACAGCTTTGTGAATAAAGTCAGATTCACATAGAATGCAGAAACAGAAAAAAATATTGGACTCTTTGCAGTAACTGGAAGCAGAGGACACTGGCGATGTCTCCCTGAAACCACACACTTCCTTACATTCCATAGCAGCCTAATCCGTATGGGGATATAAAGAAGCATGTCATCTCATAAGAGAAGTCTGGATCGTGGCCTCTGGGCAGCAGGACAGCTGGATGCTCCTGGGGAGGCAGCATTTCTCCTCAGCTGTGTTGCAGAGCTGGTGGTCTGCTTTCTCCTTGGAAAAGCAGCAGGAACACAAAAAAAAATCTGTGACTTCTCTGGTTGATCAGTTCTGGTTGTTTTGGAGGTGTATTTTCAGGCAGTTTGGCTTTTCCAGTGGCCATCATTTCCAAGTGCTCCTGTTTGTGCCATTGCACAAGGCCAGAGCCTTGCTTGCATGCATGGAAGTGCACCCTATGTATGGCTTGGACTTGTTCTGACGCACCCAAAATTCTGAAAAACCACAGTTTGCTGTAAATAAAACAACCCAAGTCGCACAATTGAGAAGTGACAGATAGCATCCTTGCTTTTTACTTCATTGTTATTATTGGTTCAAAGGCAGGGTCCTGAGGTCCTGACCAAGAAGAGCGGTTGCTCATACAACCACAATGAGAAAGTCCCTGGCCTGGAGAGCTACGTGGCCAAGCAGACAATCCAGTAAAACCCAGACAGCAGCTCACTGGAGCCTGATCTGGTTCTTCAGAAAGGAACTTGTAAGCCATAAGGTTGCAGAAACATTTATGTTAGGGATTTCTGGAGGCCTCTAGTGCATCTCTTTGCTCAAAGTAGGGTCAAGCTTGGGGCAGATTGCTCAGCACCGTATCTGGAATCATTGTCCAATCCGTTCTACTTCTCTACAGGAGGACTTGGTTTGGGGTTACTGTGCACTCACTCCTAGTGAGGCAGGTACACTCAGCGGTGCTGGATATGCTCAAGGGAGCTGTAGCCATGTTTGGGAAACAGTTCGTTGGGGTCAATTTGTCAATGTACCAGATTCACAAGGATGATTTTCTTCAAAGTGGAAATGTCTCTGAAGATGGAGAAGAGAAAGGAAGAAACCTAGTGTTTCACAACCAGTCCACACAAGTGTACAAGGCAGGTAAAGAAAAGAAGATTTCTCCCATGTCTTTCCTTCTTCATGGGACAGGTTTCTCAAACAGGTTTTGGAGTGTCCCTATTTGGAGACATTAAAAGACCATCTGGACATGGTTCTGGACAACCTGCTCTAGCAGAGGTTGGATAGACTGTTGAGTCTACAAATGGTTCATTTTTATTTTTGGTTTAAAACTTTGTGATACTGTCTGCATTTGCATTATGTAGAGTTGTTTACACTAAGTGCAACATAGGTGTTAAGACAAAATCAGCAAAATCTACTTTTTTTTTTTTAAAACAAGTGCTGCTCTGAAAAAAGGTCTCCTTAACTTCTGTCTGCTTGTATGGAAGACTAACAGCTCTTACCCCAAATCGCTACTTTCCGAAGGCTTTACACGTTGGTTTTTTTCTGAACTGAGCTGAAGAGTTCTATAGGAAAGACATTTTGCATAGATGCATTTTCCAGACTTGTTTAACATATATGGAAAATACATCGTCCTTCAACAAATTTCATGGGATTTTTATAGCCATTGAGTGGTAGCACATTCTTAAACTTCACTTAGTCCTATATCAAATAATCATACAAATTCTGGGACTAGATAGTGGGTTCAGAGTGATTAGAGATGAAACAAACCTCATTTCTTGGGATATTCTTGAACCCAAGAATGTAGGTGGGCAAATATTCCTTATTTATATGTCTGGTACTGGTCTTTATGTACTTTACGTACTTTGTGTACTTTATGTACTTTATGGTCTGGGAGTTTAAAAACATATAGGCATAAATGGGCAAATATTAATGACCTTAAAATCTAACTTGAGCAAGATTTTTATTAAGTTCAATGCCTTGAATGAACTGGGACTGTTACAGTAAAAGTGTTTAAAGATGAATCTTCCACACAGTTGCAAGATATATTAAAAAAAAAAAAAGTACAAGGAAAAAAATGGATTTGGAAATTATAGATGTTAGTAAAAGCTAAGGAGCTGAATGGGACGTGCACGAGTGTGAAAGACATAAAAATTACAACAAAAGCCTACAATGAAGGGAGCCTATGGGATATAAATGCATCCATTTAGAGCCACTGTCTTCTTTCTATCTATCCAGGAAAACTGCATTCATTGTGAGCAGCAGATATGCAAACTGAGAGCCAGCAGAGCGTGCCTTCTTGAGCTGCTGAGAGTAACCCAATCATCTGAGATGTACCCAGAGCCACATCTGTCCCTGCCTGCCGTGAGGAAGAGAGGGAGGAAAGAATGGGACAGCTGTCCCAGAAGGGTGGCTGCGACGGTTTGCCGATACTCCTGAAATGGGCTCTCTGAGACGCCTGGCATTTGGGCACTCACTCATCTGGGCTCATTGTCAAGTTTCTTTTTCCACCCTGGGTTGCATGTTGAGTGCTTCCCCAGCAGCAGTTGTTGCTAGAAGGATGGAGGCTGCTTAGGATTTCATTCTTCCATTTGCATGAACACCCTGTATTGATGTGACAGTAGCACAATGAACGGGACAGGTTAATAAACCATCTGCTCCCATTGACCTAAAAGGGGAAAAACCCACTCTGAGACCCCAAGGGGCTGAGGTCTCTCCTGAATACTCTGCCCCACTCTGCAGGGTGGGTTTGAGTCCAAACCTTTGCACGATTGGAAGAGTTATTCCCCTATTTCCACCAAATGGCAACTACTCATGTAGAACCTTTTCTTGCCTCTTCTGCAATTTTGCTGTATGATCATTGGCAAACCAGTTAACATTTTAGCCTTGAGAGTCAAAATAGGTGCCTGAGGGTTTATCTTTGTATATTTTAACACCATCCTAACCACAGCATGCAGGAAGCTTAAAACTTAGCAAAGCAGTTTTGCATGTCTGCAAAATATTGCCTGTGTCTAGCCAGAGACTATATTTAGGCACACGGGTTTTGGAGGTGTTTTGTATGCCTGGCCTTTTCTTTCTTTCTTTCTTTCTTTTTTTTTTTTTTAATCCCTAGTGTTTGAGGGTAACTCAGAACTTACAGAGTTTGCTCCAGAAACCACGCTTCTTCACTGCTTTTTAAGGGAACTCCTAGGCTCAAAACCTCTTTGCCTGTTGGCTCTTTTGGGATGAGCTGAGCTCTGGTTCTTTCACACAGCTCCCAGAAGCTCAGCTCCTGCCAGGTGCTGGGGTTTTATCTTCCTATCAACCACTGCTTTTAAAAACTCTCTGCCTGGAGCCAGTGGGAACAAAGCCTCAATGAGCACCACTGAAACACCTTGTCCTAGGATGCAAACGTTTAATATCTTAAAAAGAGGGAGCACTAAATAGGGTAAAAACAGGGCAAAAAATAGGGTAAAAGTAGGGTAAATACAGAAGCGAATCAAGGTTATTTGGAAAGGCTGTGTCAGGATCACCAGCAGTCCTGGCAATGTTGCTGTCCATCCTACCAGTCTTTGTTTGATTTTCTGCTACTTCAAACACAGTATAAAAAGGTATTTATACTACAGTTCTTGATGTTATATTTTCTGCTTTATCTGTTCTAACGTGCAGTGCTTTTGTACTGATGTCTTGGCTGTGGTTTAACTCTATCAAATTTTGTTTAGCCATTCTGATCCTTTGCACCAGAGCAGAAAGCCTCCATCAGAGCAGCAAGGTTCAGCAAAGCTTGCTCACCTGTATTCTGAGCGGGGAAACTGAGGCACAGAGACATAATAGTTTTCCTGGGGCAAACTGGAGAGCCTGTAGCAGTGTCCAGACTGGTTCGGCATGGCCATCCTTGCCCCTTAGCTTTCTCTTTTTTCCCCATATTTTGAATGCGTGCAAGAGAGGTAATGGCCATAAGTTTCTCAAGCGGAGGTTCAGGCTGGATATTAGGAAAAAAATTTTCTCAGAAAGAGTGGTTGTGCATGTAGGTCCCTTCCAACCTAGTGTTTCTATGATTCTATGATTGGAACAGGCTACCCAGGGAAGCGGTGGTGTCACCGTCCCTGGAGGTGTTCAAGAACCATGGAGATGTGGCACTGAGGGACATGTCTCAGTGGGCGTGGTGGGGATGGGTTGGACTTGGTGACCTTAGAGGCTTTTTCCAACCTTAATGATTCTGTGATTCTATGATTCTAAATCTAGAAGTTAATGAAATTTAGGATAGCTATCCCTTTAAGAAGCTGATAGGATTTTTTTTTTGGTGGGAATCTCTCTTACTTTCTTGCTGCATGGAAGACAGTTTGAATGGGGATTTTCTGATCACATCATGAACTCTTCCCAGCCCAGAGCTTTCTCCCAAAATCCAATTGGCGTCATGGCAAGCTTTGAGAGAGAGTGTGAAGGATGCAGCTGTGAGGAAGAGGTCAGAGTCCTCTCCTCTATTTTCCTTCTTGGTGAGTTCTTCCCCATGTAGGGGGATGTGCTGAGATGGGAGGGGGCTGAAGCCAGACTGGGCACTCAGCAGCTTGAATTCCCAAATGAAATAACCAACACTGCTACGAGATTGGAAATGCAAGGAGCTGAGGGCAAGGACCCACAGAGAGGGTCCAGAATTGTGTTGAGAGGGGTCTGTCCCTCTCTGTTAACTCCAGAAGAAGCCAGCATTGACTCCTTAGACTCCTTACTTTAGGGATAATCAGGACAAATCTGGACTTTCACTGCCTGGGCCCCTCAAGCCTACACCAATCAGCTGAGACCCTACAGTCCCTCCTCAGTGATCTCCATACCTCTGGAGTCTGAAGGTTTGCCTTCCAGACAAAGGCCAACATGTCACCAGAAACCATCTCTTCCAACCAATTCCCCCCCCCTTTTTTTTTTTTTAAAAA
>WBMW01003624.1:35169-52839 GCA_013396635.1 Penelope pileata
AAAAAAAAAAAAAAAAAAAGAGATATTGCTGAAAATCAAACACACCTCTTGCTTTTGCCTGTCCATAGCCACGAGCTATGGGAAAGTGAGACCCCTGATGAAGTGAAGGCAGACCTCTCATGGCCATGGAACACATCCAGACAGTGTGATTTGGTCTCTGGGACCTTGGCGGTTGGACTTGATGATCTTAGAGGTCTTTTCCAACCTTAATGATCCTATGATTCTATGATTGGCAGTGAGTTTGGGGTTCTGTTGGGACCACAAGGACACCTCACCATCCTTCCCTTCTCCATCCTCAGCATCTCTTGCCCTGCTCAGAGCTCTCAACATTCCTTTACAAGGCACGATGTTGGCTCTTGAGGCTTAGCCATTGACACCAGCAATTCTCATACTCCAGGAGATACTGCAAAAAGAAAAAATAACTCCAACATTACCTTCGGCAAAACAGCAGCTGATCTCTTCATCCTTATCTCCTGGGTCCCACATCACTTCCTCGTGCCCCATGCTGGCATCTTCAGCGTGAGCTCTTCCTCCTTGTCCAGGCTTCCCCACAGAACAGGAGCTGACATGGGCAGAAATGCTGTCCAGGGAGTGGCTGACACCCGGGGCTGATGAAGAGTCACTTAGAAAAGCCTGAGGCTAAAAAGGTGCTTGGAGCTGCTTAAACTCCTGACCTCTCTGCATGCATGCAGTGAGCATGGGGAGGGAAGAGCGCAACTCCCTCTCCTTCATACCACTGCCTCTGTTTGTCCCTTCTCCCTTATGACATGTGTGTCAAATTCCCCACCTCTTCCTCAATATTATACTGCCTGGGCTCATTTCCCCTACCTTGCATCACCACCCTTTCATCTCCCTATTACCCAGTTCTATTGCTAAGGGCTCTCCACTGGGAGAGCTCTCCCTCATCACTCTCCCTCATCAACTTTCTGCAGCCCTGCCATCGTTTGCTCTTCTGGTCCCCTGTCCCCCCCCTGCCATCCCTGCTCGCTGCCAGCACGGTCCCTTTTGTATCGCCCACCCCCAGGCCAGCCCACCCCATCGCCACCTGCCCGTGTCCTTTACAGCCTGTGGCTGTCCCAGCCCTCCTGTCCACCTCAATCACCGTGCTGACAGCGGCACGTTGAGTGACACAGCCTCAGCTGTCCCATGCTGGGAGGGCACAGCTTCGTGTGGTCCCTTCTGACAATGAGCGACTCCACGCTGCGGAATGATCCCATTCAAAAAAAATAAAAAGTAAAATAATCTGAGAATGGAGGAGTTTGCAAGTACATCAGTTTAATATTTTAATGGCCAGGGAGCTCCTGCAGGAGATGGAGGAGGATACAGAGATGGTCTGAGATCCTGGAGGCTCTTTGGCCAGCAGAGGTGCACAGGAAGAGTGGGATCTTACTACCAAACTTTGGGGTTTGGTAGTGGAGGCTGAGCCCAAACAGCCTCACAGGTCCCATGGTACGGCCAGGACATGAACTGTTGATCCTCCCACATCAGTGTCATTGTGCTAATTATAGTTGCCCCCTCTTTTCCTCCCAGTGAGAACTGATTGAAAAATAGCATCCCTGGGAGACTGAAAGTGAATCTGTTCAAATCAGTGAGTGTTTGCAGGGAGGTTTAGCCAATCTCCAGCCCAGCAGATGCTGTAGGACCTATGCTTTTAGATTCTTGTGCCACCCTGGGAGTGGGCAGTACTACTGAAACCATGCTCTGTGGCTGGGAAATGGGTGATGCCCTGAGTTCTTAGAAGGTCTTTATGGCACAGCAAGCACTTTGGAACTCACACCCTTCGTGCTGCATCCACACTAAATTGAACGGGACTGGCATAGCTCCCTGGTCCTGATGCCAGGCAGCCCACATCAGCAGCATTATAGCCTTTTAACCTCCACAACAGCAGCCAGCTGCAGACTCTCATGCAAACTCCTGGACAGTCTTTTTGCAGGCTGTCTCTCCCTGTAAATCCTAATCCCTAATTTTTGCCCCATCTTGCTGCTGCTTTTAACTCAGGTGAGTGCTCAAACCTCTGAAGTGGCTGCAGGGTTCCGTGATCACTCTGTTTTTAACATGAAGAAGTTTCCTTGCTAAAAATGCTGAGTGCACTTCAAAAGTGTTCCCCCCCCCAAGAAAAATGACACCATGCATTGATGTTTTGGTGGGAAATTTGGGGAAAAAATAGTGTATATTTTTTAAGGGCACATTGGTATAGGTTCCATAAGAGCCTGATGCAGAATGACAGAGCTTTACTTTTCAATTTACTTCTTTAAACTTAGAGAAAGGTGAGGATGTTTCCAAATTCTAGCATAAGACAAAAGGAAAAAGAAAAAGTAGAAAAGGAAAAAGAAAGAAAGAAAGAAAAGGAAAAGAAGAAAGGAAAAGGAAAAAGAGAAAGAAAAATTAAAAGAAAACGAAAGGAAAAGAAAAAGAAAAAGAGAAAGGAAAAGAAAAACAAAAAAAAGGAAAAGGAAAAAGAAAAAGAAAAGAGAAAAAAATAAGTAGAGAGAAGAGAGAAAAAAGGAAAGAGAAAAGAGAAAAAAGTAAAAAGAAAAAGAAAAAAAGAAGAAAATGTGAATAGAAGGTAAACCATGTAACAAGATACATGGAACTAGTGGTCCATTAATATCTGATAGTACCATATATATATTTTCTTTTTCCCTGAGTTCACAGTTATACATAACTAGGCAACTTGAAAAAAAAAGATCTTTTCTCTAAACATTTTTCCAGTGCTTGAAGTATTTTTGATAGTAGGAAAAACTGTTTATTTGACCAGTTGTGTGAAAGACAATAGATTACCAAGCAACATCCCCCTCCCCTTAAGCAATAAGAATAAATTACCTAAAACCCCAAGTTTTAGGCAGATTTTGGACAGAGAAGAGGTCATCTCCTTTCTCACAGTGGGACCTGGTGCCATGGGAATGTGCTGGGGCCATGGCCAGGTTTCATGGAGATACGAGGGTGACAGCTGGCGTTCCCTTCAAAGCACAAGTTGGCCATCTGACTTCTTCATAAAAAGTGGAATTATTGATTCATTTTGAAGAGATATCAGGACTAAATCCTGAACCATTGACCTAAACAACAGTTTAGTTCAAGGACTCCCATGGATCCATCCGCTCATCAGATTAACACTGAAATTTTCATCCCTATAGAAAGGTGTTTTGTATAATCAATGCAAAAGAGCTGCCTAGACCTTCTCTCTGCAGATTGCATCTAGGTGAACATTTATGGCCAGCCACCCCTCCTCTGGAGTTCTCAGTGTCTGGCCATCTCACACGTCCTTCCCGTGTTACAATCAATAATAGGTGGTTGGCAGCACAAAGCCCATCAGTGAAGGTATTTATAAATATTGAACCTTTCCACAAGTCTTTGGACAGAGGAGTTGGGAAGAGGGGGAAAATACAAAAATTGAACACAATAAATTGATGAAATATTGCAGTGATGTCAACTGCTGTGGTAGATGACTGAACCCATGCTTAGATCCAGAGTGACATGGCTGTGTGGGCACTTTTGGTGGTAGGTGAACGGTTGGACTCGATGATCTTAGAGGTCTTTTCCAACCTTAATGATTCTATGATTCTGTGTTAGATATGACAACCTGAGAGCCTAAAATCTGGGTCTCCTGTCAGTTTTGTGAAGATACAGATTGTAATTCTGGTCCACTTGGCTGATGATAATTTGGGAAATGTCATTTTGCCATTTTTTTCTTTACCGCTATAACCCTCTAGTGCATGGGTGTCCAACTCTTTGGTTTGCCTGGGCCCCAGTGAATGAAGAGAAACTATCTTGGGCTGCATATAAAATATTTAATATAGTTAATGTACATAACAAAACTTATTTTTTTTAATGTTTTTTACTAAGACATAAAAAAAGAGTAGCAAAAACATAAATTTAGTAGAATATTCGACCTTGCTATTGCGAGACGAATGCATCAGTCTGGTTCGATGGAGGTGGTTGCAATTCTGAGTTCTCAAGGTGTTCATCAGAGATTTTTGATGAAATTTTACTCTTCCTGTGCTTCATCCTTGAAAACAGTTGTTCATAAATGTACATACTGCCAAAAAGCGATGACGTGACTAAGGCGTGATTGTGAAGCGAGGGATATGTTTCTCTGGTAAGATAGGTCTTATAGAACTCTAGTAAAAAGAGACATTATCAATTTTTTCTGAGTTGAATATCTAATGGCAACTCCATACATTCCATCTGAAAATTTGCAGGTGATGTATTTATGTCGACCAAAAACAGAGTTGCAAATATACCAAAAAACAGACGATTTTTTTGGCAATCATGAGATGATATGAATGCCATTTGTTTTGTACAGTATTCTGTAGCTTCACTGACCTAAGTAGCATCTGTTCCAGGCCTAGGGTCTGATGTAGTGGTTGGCAACCCTGCCCATGGCAGGGCGGTTGGAACTGGATGATCTTTGCGGTCCCTTCCAACCCAAGCCACTCTGCAATGATTCTGTGATGATTCAGATACTGTTGTGTAACTGCGTGCTTTAGTGCATCAAGAAGATTTTGCTCCTTCATCATTGATGTAAACGAGGTAGAGAGAAATTAAACTCAGCCAAGTAAGATGTGAAATTTATCTTTTCATGGCTTAATTCAGTGGTGGTGGAAAGATTCACCTTCCTTTCTGCACATTTCCTGGAGGGATGCAAAGAGGATGGAGTGGAGCAGAGCATCTGCTATCCTGGCTATGCCTTCGTTCCCGCTGCCTGGGGAAAAGTCCCTAGGAACAACGCAAGCTGTGGTGCCTCACACCTGCTTGCATATTTGCGGGGGTGGAAAAGAGCAGATGTCCAGAGCTGCCAATTCTGGGAGTCCTGCAGGAATGCGGGCCTGCGACAGCTGATGGAGCTGGGGAGGGCTGGGGTGGGTAAGCGTGTCCACACAGTGCCTACAAGAGTAGGTGATGGGGTCGGGAGGTGGAAAGTTGGCCTGGACAAGGCTTAACCTGAAATGCTTATGGCCCGGATGCAGAAATTAAGCCCTCTCTGCTTGGGGAGCCTTAGAGTCTCAGCTTGATATTTAGTATTGTTTCTGGTTACTTGATGGGAAGATCAGGTTGATGTCCTCTTTGGACTTGGCATGGCGCAGCCACTGCCAATGGCTATGGTCAGTCCAATGCCAGCAATCAGAGCTTCAACTCCAACAGTTCCTTGAACTGATAGCAAGCATGGGAGCAGTAATTTCTAGAAAAACGCCAAGAGATGGCCTGGTTTGAGCACAAGATTCAATTAATTCCCTTTGCAAACTCTTCTGAACCATGGCTTTGTTGAGGTCTGGAAACATGTTCATTCCGAAGGTATCTTGGCAGGGCTCTGTTGGGTGTTTTTGCACAAGTGAAAGACTACAGAGGCTCCCAATAGTCCCTGACAATTTGTGCGTCAAGAGATACTTGTTTCCTCTATTAGAGGCTTCCCAGTCTACGGGATCTGAAGTATTACTCCCTGCTCCAGCAGCCTGATATCACATCAAGGTGCCTTTAGGCCAGTTCTTGTGAAAATCAAAGTTCAAGTAGATGACAGTGAGTTATGCAAACCCCAGAATGTTATCCAGATGTGGGCACAGATGTGGTAAAGGACTATGACAACATAAATAATCATAGAATCATAGAATGGCTTGGATTGGAAGGGATCTCAAAGATCCTCCAAAGGGGGGTTCCAACCCCCCTTCCATGGGCAGGGTTGCCTACCACTAAATCGGACACACAAATAATAATTTAGAAAACTTTGAGGATGCTGTCTGCTCTTGGTTTTGAATGAATGAGAAGAAAATGGCTAATGAGACACTTATCAGCTTCACAAATACTTCGTCATAATACAAGATGGATACAAAATGTCATTAATCTCATGTTTTTCCTGCTGTTATACATATGGATAGGTAAGTCCTGAAGAGGTTAAGTGGATTACCCTGGGTCCCCTGTAAGTCTGGGACAGAACTAGCAAGTGAACCCATACTCCGAGTTCCAAGTAGTGGAGTTACCACTTTGTGTGTCCAGGAGCACCATGGGGACTACCCTGCTGCATGGCCAAGAAACTGCAGAAGCAGGATTGCCCTTTCTAGGCACTGCCCAAGCCAGAAACCACTGTCCCACTGACCTGCAGGACCCAGCTGAGCTGGGCAGCTTGAGACTACATTAACTGATTGCTACTGGAATAGAAATAGTGGGTTCCTGTCTCTGTACAGAAATGTCTTTGCATGCAGGAGAGTTCTGTCTGCCTTCAAGGCAGGAAGAAGGATCCTGAGGGAGTGCTGAGTGTTGGCACATCTTCAGACAGGATAAGAATAGTGATGCCCTAGGTTAAAGTTTCAATCCCATCCAATTGGTGTTTCTTCAATTAAACTGGTTAAGGAGGATCTCATCACGGTCCAATTCTATGTCAGGGTTCAGAAAAACAGCTCTTGGGCAGGCACGTGCATGCATGGGTCGCATCAGCCTTGCATCTTCATTTTTCTGAAGTTTGCATCAAGTTACAGATGCTTTCTGGACTTTGTCCAGTACTCAAGAGAATATTTCTCAACATTTTCTCCCCTTCCACTTTTCAGCTGTGCAGAGCAGGCATCCAGGGCTCCTTGGAGCCCATTAAGGTGACAGCACTGCAGAGCAGATCCCCAAGGCTAAAACCCTTGGGGCAGGCAATTAGCAGATTAGCACCCTGTGGTGAGAACAGTCTTGAGAACTAATTGAGCTGGATTGATGGGAGTTTACAACAGGCAGTGGGGGCATCTCATTTTGGTGGCCATGGTGGTGATGGGTTGATGGTTGGACTAGATGGTTTTAGAGGTCTTTTCCAACCTTAATGATTCTATGATTCCATGATCTCCAGACTTTGTGCAACTTAAATATATAAAGTCCCCACCAGTGGCACAGAGCCCTCCTGGGTGCCCTGTGCTGTATGGAAATGTCAGCCCCCAGCCCCAGCTGTTGCCCTCGTGGTTTATACAGCTGCTGCAGAGAGCAGGGGGGCGAGGGGTGGAGGGCACAGCCTCACAAGAGCCTCGGTCCCACAGCAGGGTCAGAGGTGGCCACGTTTGGGCTAAAAGAGGAACAGGTGGGTAAGGGGCTGACAGCGGGAACACTGGCACTTTTATTTTTGGTGGCCCTCCCCCCCATACATGCTCATACAGTGCCGGAAAACGCAATTCCCCACTGCCTGAAAAGTGTTGGACTGAACTGCACGAGCATCCCTCCCTCAATGTAAGGGGCTGATATTATTTTCAGAGCTGAATATTTGGGGAAGAAGTGATATCACCTTTTAATACAGGCAAACTTCTAAATGAAAGCATTAACACATGCACATCACAGTAAACTGAGATAAGGACTCCTTCCTCATCCCACCTATGGGCTCTCATTCTCTACTTCTTGCTTCTTCACGATGTCGATGTGTTGGTACAGTAGCAGGCACAAGGGTGGCTCCAGCTGAGCTGTGTGGATAACGAGGTGTTCAGGTCTCTTGTGGCAAAAAAGGCTGGGAAAAAAATGTCTTGCTCTGGTTCTGAGGAAGTATTTTTAAGACTGGGTGGGGGATGGTTTCTTGCTGTATTCAAGCAGTTTATGAAGACCCTTTGTACACAAAGCAGGAAAACAGAAAGAAATTTGGAAGAAGTTTGGTTTTGATCAAAAAAATAAAAGGAATTTCTCTAAAAAAATAATCATAGAATCATAGAATCATAGAAACACTAGGTTGGAAAGGACCTACAAGATCATCTAGTCCAACTGTCCTCCTATTACCATCCCTACCCACTAATGAATGTGTTTGTTTTTGATTCTTTATTTCTTTGTTTATCTGGACAGCAGAACCAAGCTGAACCATCGCAATACTTCACTGCTTCCTTGGCTAGGGGGAAAGGAGTCCTGGGTGAAATATTTCACTTGCTTTGGGATTTGGTCTTGGTGATGGCTGACCATAGAACTGTTTATATTGGGTATTCTGGGTCAGAACTGAACCCTGAAACATCAGGGAAACCTTCTGTTAAGAGAAAAGCACTCTGCAGTTACCACACACATCCTGTAGCTGTACACGGGCACATGTCTCAACAGTCAAGACAGTTTCTTCTGTACTGTCTCATCCACACAGACCTGCTGTTGCCACAGCCTGTTGGGACCAAATCTTCCCCTCTGTTTTCAGCAGCCTGCATTTCCTCCTGAAGATGGGCATGGTTCTCCCTTTGGCAATGGCCAAGCTGACACTGTGTATTTGAACACCTGAAATATTGCAGAAAGGCTTTTGATGGAGGCTAAAACACATGGTGTAAGTGCTGCTTTTTAGGTGAAGCAATAGCCCTGTGGCTTCCAGCAACCAGAGACAGCTGAGAGCTCTGGAAGTACTACTTCTACCTCAGGGCAGGAAAATGACTCCAGTGTGTCCATAAAAGCCAAAGTTAATGTATGGATTACACTGTGTTGAAACCTGTTCTTAGACATTGGCAATGCAGAGCAGACTTAAGGTTATTTAGGGACCTGTGTTGCCTTCTTGTGGTTGCACAGGTTTGTTGTTCATCCATGAGGCTTCCATGAGTTTGTGGTTTTACCCTTGGAAGAAGGAAAATATCCCCAAGACGTGGCTCATTGATAGGTCCATAGACATGAGTTCACTTTAGTGGAGCTTCATCTTGGAGGAGATCATTGTGCGATATCAAACAGATTTAGGACTGAGAGGGTCTGTAGGCACTATTAAGACTCCACGTGAGCCTACTGTATGATGACAGGCTATAGAACCTAATGTGAGGTGAATGAGGCCAATTTCCACCCCAAAGATTCGATGACAGGAAAAAGATCTTGGTTTCTCTTAAGTGGCCAGCTTTACAGATTTTACACATTTCTCTGGGCAACTGGGATCATTGTAAACCTTTTTTTTTTTTCCTGAGTTGCCACACATTTTACATAAAAGACAATTTGTGCAAGTCAAGAAAAAAAAGTGTCACTTGAGAAATCCAATGGCAGGCCATTCCCTTGTCTCGAGGTGAAGCAAAGCCCAGGAGCAGCCTGCTGCAAGCTCTTCTCTTTCATGTGAGTAATGCACACAAATCCCCAGTCCCTGGGGGCTCCGGGCTCACTGACAGCAGTGAGAAAGGGGTGAAGGGAGTGGAACTGTGCTCTCCTTTCATTCGCCAGGGTCAGCTGTCCCACCTGTTCCCCCTGCTTAGACATGGGTAGTGGGGATGGGGTGGTGGCAGCACATACAATGAAAACTCATTGAACAGAAGGGATTTCGTATGAAAATGAGAAACAAATCAGCATCTGCTTTGCCACACGGACAGGAATGGGCAGAAGAGCAGAGACTGCTGGATGCAATGGCAGAGCTGGTATTTGTCTGAATCACTCCTCTGGGAACTGAGGACTGAGCTTCCTAAAAAGAAAGACGGATGAAAGATGGATGAAGTTCAGTAGGTGTAGAATTGTAGTTTGATTCGGAAACCCAATCTGCTACCAGCTGCTTATCTAAGCAAATGCCGTGGGTGCAGCATTGCCTCCCCAGACTTTCCTGGGAGACTGCTTCTATCAAAGCCATGTCTCTTGATTTCAATGGGGAATGTCACCTCTGGGGTTTCCCGCTTACCTGTGAGGTTTTCTTGCGGGCGTGTTTCCCACACTCAGGTGGGATTTGGTGTCTTTGCTTCTATTTAAATTGAAAGCTTTTTAGGCTAGATGCTATCTTGCATCCTTCATCCTTCGTTTGCTGACACAAAAGAGCTGTAGGCTTCCCTGGATAATATTGTTATCATGATAAAGAGCCCCCTGACACAGAGATGGAGGGAGCAATGGTCCACCACACTGAAATAGAGCCCTGTTCGATAGGAAATGTGAATGAGGTGGTGTCTGTGAGTAGCTCAGAGAGCAATATCTCTGGGAAGATCTCATTACCAAGATGTTCTTTAAAATACAGTAGCTAGTTCTCCATTTGAAGTTGCATTTTCTCCTCGATGCCATGGTTTTGTATTTAGGATGACTTCTCAGCCATGCGAGCTGGCTTTGAACCTTCTATTTCTTTGGGCATCCCATGTGCCTCACAGGTCCAACAAAATCAAGAGAACCCCCCTCAACATGCCAGAAGAAAACAAAGCCACAGTGAGCAAATCCCCAGCAAGGTGCTGGTTTCTCCTCACCAGCTGCCTCCTGCATCCCTGGGCTCCAGCATCTGCTGGCAGGTGGCCAGGAGACTTACATCCCCTCTGCAACCCATGGGACCACACCGAGCCTTGAAACCAAAGAAGCCTCAAACCTGTCATTAAAGCAGCTGCACCAGCAATAAATTTAGTATTTAAAGTAGTTCCTCGACTGTTTAAAATGCAGAGAGAGTAGCTATGGGAACAGCTTCAATGGGATTTTATCGTGCTGAAAAGTGACCCTGTAAAGACATGCAGAAAGGCTCCTGGAAGCACCATCACTTTTAAAGGAAAGAGTTAAATTTCTTGCAAGTTGGTTAGAAAAATGAAGGAGGCTCAATTACAGGCTGTAAATGTAAATGTGAATGCATTTGTTTTGTCAGATTGCAGGGAGGAAAGAAAAACCAACACATTTCAAATTTAGATCTGGGATAAAAACAGAATAAAAACTTTTTTTCTTCTGGTATACGTGGAAAACATGTTGATGTTATCTGAACATATAGTAATAGAAGTAGTGGTAATAAAATGTTTTAAAAACTGAAGGATTTAAGAGTGCCAGGTAAGAGTTTCAGGAAACAACACTTAGTGAAAAGGAGCAGGAATAAAGGGAAAGTTGAAGTACTGGGTCCACCCAATAAATAAAAAGCATGCTTTTTGCTTTTTTGTCTTCTTAGCTGAGTTTCAGTCCCTGTTTGTAAGATTCCTGTTATCTTCCCCAGTTCTAATCATGCAGTGTTCATGTTATGATTCCTTGCTTTCCTTGTCCCCCTTTCATAGCAAAAAAGGAAGAAAGAAGCTCAGCTGGTAGATGTGATGGACTCATGCCTCAGATGTTGGAGGAAAGACAAGGAGATCCAGATTCCTGACTCACTGGGGACTCTTTCTTCTCTTGGTTTGGGAAATACTCACAGAGTAGCTGCATTGGTTTTCTCGTGCTCGTATTTCCATGTTTGGGTGTTTAATAAGGGATTGAATGTGGCAAATCCAGACATCTCTTCTGAAATCCCTCTGCTCACCCCTCTGACTGTTCTTCTTGCCCTAATGTAAGCATCCTAATGTAAGCATCCTAATGTCATGTCCTAATGTAAGATATGAGATTAGTGATTAAATCGAAGAAAACGAAAGAGGAAACTTTCTGTGCTTCATTTTGATGTATAAAAATCACCCCAAACCTCAAGCCATCTGATCTCATATCCATTCTTGTGGCCAGCACCATGATGGAGAGAGCCCAGCTCTTCCCACAGCTCAACCTGTTCCAGCAAACCCAGGACATAACACAACATCTTGGAGAGAGTAGAGAATTATGGCCATGCTGCTCCCATCCGAAGCATGCTCAGGGCTGTAGGAAGCAGGAAGGGATCCTGATAGCAAAAAAAACAAACAAACAAACACAGCCCCTGTGAACCACAGGGAGCAATTTTCTGTGTAGTTAATGGATGCAGGATCCCTTAGCTTTGCTGTGCTGTCACAGCTCACCTTCCTGTGAGTCATGTCACTCAGCTGGGCACTGCAGGATAGGAGGAGGAAGGCTGGGCTTCAGAGAGGGAAATTCAACCCGAGCAGGGTTTCCAAATCCCCCAGGTTCCCTTAGAAATCCCAGCTCAGCACCCTGCCTGATGGTGCCTAACAAGCTTCTCAAGAAAAAAGACAGAAAACCCCAGGCTTCATTAATAATCAGCCCGGCTTCTTAGCACCTTCTCTCGTGACCTTGGTTGCTAGGAAGCTTGCACCAATACACAAAAAGTGAAGTATTAATAGAAAGAAGGAGCAGCTGATGGGAGCTCTGCATAGTGCAGGGGCTGCCCTCGTGGGATGTGCCAGCTTGCAAAGTCCTCCAGGCTGCATCTCTACTCGCAAGCCAACCCTGCAGAGCCCATTTGCTGCTTCTGCAGCGAAGTCCATGCTAATAAATTAAAAAAACTGCCTCAAGACCTAGTTAACTGCACCTGTACTGCTCACTGTCGGGGAGTAGGCCCTGGCCATGCTGACTCCCAAACCATTCCCAGGAATGTTTTGGGATAATGTGAGCTGGTCTGGATCAAAACCAAGGAAGGCATGGTGAATGAAATTTATGATCCATGGAAATGTAGTGCTCAAGTTCTGTGCTTTTATTTGACTTCCAGGTTAGATATTAGGAAAAATTTATTCTCCAAAAAAGTGGTCAGGCATTGGAACAGGATGCTCAGGGAGTGATGGTGTCACCATCCCTGGAAGTGTTCAAGAATTGTGGAGACATGGCACTGAGGGATGTTGATGGATGGACTTGGTGATCTTAGTGGTCTATTCCAACCTTAATGATTCTATGATTCTATGACTTCTAGACGTAGTCACAAATTCTGAGGAACGTGAGGTGTTGAAATCTTCTTCAGATCTTTGTAGAAGTCTGTATCTCATTTTGGCAGCAAATGGGTGGGTATGAATCTTCTGCCAGGCTCACACAGTTCGCAGGTTGTTTGGGGAGATGACAAAGGCAGTGGGTAAGGGGTGAGAGAAGACAATAACAAGGACAAAGCCAAGCTGCAAAGCAGAAATCTGGCCTTTCTGGGCTCAATTCCAAAATTCAAGTGTTTTTCCCCATTGTGACCCGTGGTACAATTTGCATTGGAGGGGGCAGCTAAGCCCATGGGAAACATGGTGCTGCTGGTCCAAGCATGAGCCCCATTAGGTGTGCTTTCCTCTGGGGTGTTTTATCTCTCTTTACGGGGATGGTAAGTGCAGGCAGTTTTCCATCCCTCCCTTCTGACAGTGACTGATGTTGATGAGGGGTGGGCAAGGAATGGTGGTGCCCTCAGCATGGGGTGTTGCATGTACCAATAGGGTTGGGAAGGAACGGGGAGCTCCTGAATGGCTGCAGACAAAATCACTAAACCTCCCCTTATCCCACATTATCCCTCCTCAGCTGTTCTGCTGGGTGATGCCATGTGCTGCTCAACAACTGCTGCATGCCTCTCGCGAGGTGGTCGCCATGCAAAGGCTGGGGGGGAGCGCAGGAGGAGCCATGGTTTGCCAAGCTTGTCCATCCCAGAAGTGTTACGAATCCCAGGGAAACTCAGTGCTTCCAGATCAGGTCGCTACTCTCGCAGAGCATCTGCACTGCAAAGCATCTGCACTGCAAAGCTCCCATAGGCAGCATGCTAAAACTCCCTTTTTACACACAGGTGATGAAGACGAAGCTTAGTCCAAATGAAAGATGACTTGAAGATCACTTCTAGCCCAAATTATGTGTTAGTGAGTGAAGGAGCTGGGAATAGGTCCAACATCTTCTCCTCCCAATCTCTGACTGCTCATACAATGGCTTGAGTTGGTTGTATATTTCTCTCTGCTTAACAGAAGTCCTGGACAGAGCCATCCCGCAGAGCATCTGCGTGTGCCTTCAGCTGTGTTTCAAGTGGCAGATGCATCTTCAGCGGCTCCATGCTTCCATCTAGTGACCGAGAGCTACTGTTCACATCTCATTTTCTCTGTGTGCTTCCTGATTGCAAGGCCACCTGTTTCCCAGATTCTCAATGTCCTTAAGGAGACCTTAAGGACAACCTAGTGTTTCTATGATTCTGTGAAGGCTATTTCCACTCACACACTGCAGCCTCCAAGGATATATCCACAAACAAGCAGAAAATAAATGCCTAATGTGATGCTTTTGAGCCGAAATTTCCTTCCAGCAGGAAAAGAAAATTGCTTGCATACCTATACAATCATGCATTTACACATCAAACTATACCACTTTCCACTTCAGTGGATAATAATACCTAAACGTGGTCACCAGCATATAGAGGAAAAGCTTTTACCCTTCCTATAACAAGATCTCTGGGTGACTCAATCACTGCTCTGCTGGTCAGAATTATGAGTCTGCTTTTCTGATCATTAAGGACAACATTCCTCTTATTAAGGACAACATTCCTCATCAGCTTATCTGTTTTTTATGCTGCAAGCAATCCGTATGCTTTACTTTATCTGTGACTTCCTGCAAAGAATAAATTCCTCCTCCCAGTCAAACCCATTGACTTTGCAAACTTCAGACATTTTGTTGAACGTTTCCTGTATTTCTTCAGGATTGAATCACAAAACAACAAAGGTGATAGCAAATTTTTTGCTTCCTACCATCTAGAGAATTTGAGTGACTGCTTACGTTGATGCAGACCTAGGAGCAGAACTATCCAGGCCCTTAGGGCAGCAATTAGCCTTAATGACCTGGAACCCCACCCACTGCACCCATGAGTCAGGAGCTCTATATAATCCCACTTCAGAGCCTGCAGTCCTTGCCTGAGTTGTGTTCTAAGTACATGGGTCTTCAGGCTGGCTGTAATTTGGGCTCATGCTGTGGCTGTGTCCAGCCCTGCATCCTGTTACTCCTAACTGGGCTTTTTGGATGCCTCCTGGCATCTGTCTGTCCTTTCACTTGAGGCTGTCAGTGGACCCTATTAACAGCATCTGTCTCTGCCTGTTCTATTCACCTGTGGTTTTTTTTTTCCTTCATTGTCTGTTCTTTGACCATTCTTTCTTTTCTGATAATTCCCTCACATTTCTTCATTTTTCTGGCTGTGTTTGTGATGTGATCCCAGCTAATAAGTAAACTGACTGTAGATCATTTGAGCAATTTGGGGTTAACTTTCATTGTGTTTCTGTAATCATTTGCTATACACTTGAGATGCTGGGCTTTCTTGAAGAACAGACCAAACACAACTGGTTCCATGGCTGGGCAGAGCTCCAAAATTTCTCTGAAGGTTGATTGCCCATGACTTTGTGCTGCTGTCTCTCTGAATTGAGGCTAGGGAAGAACAACGAGCCTGTTCCACTTCCCCTCAGGGATGAGGTAAGAGCATGCATACATACTGCTGTTGTTTGACTGGTGCATGGTAACTCATTAAACCGTAGCTATGCCTGAAATCTTTAGCTTTGTCTAGCTTTGTCTGAAATCTTGCTGTGAATTTCAGTGGAAACTTCCATAAGGGCATCCATAGCAATGCAAGGCTGCAGCAACGAGCTTTGTTTCTGGTGGCTTCATCAAAAACCCATCCTTCCAACTGAACTTCAAATGGATGGGTGTAGATATGGGAGTAGGGGTGATGTTTATGGCTATTCATCATCTGGTGAAGGCTGAGCTGGATCTTCCCTGTAGCCAGTGGAGACATAGTGTTCTCCATGGGGTTGATAACGAAGACTTAAACAATTTAGAACAGACCACTCAGTGCTCCAGATGAGATTGTGTACAAGGTAAGCCATAAGAGGCCCCCTTGGTGTGGAGGCCCAAGGAGAAATCTATGAGACAAAGAAGTGCCAAAAAGTAATCTATGGGCAAAAGAAGTGCCAAAGGGCAATATATGTACCTCAACATTAGTACCAAATATGGGAGACAAAGACTCCGCAAGAGTCCCTTAATTCAACAATATGTAATATTGGATTTTAATATGCACGATAATTCTGGGAATAGGCAGGAACTTTACAGCAATTGTATGAATATTCATGTGTTAAATGCATATAATGAGTATGATTTAGCAGTTGTGTGTGCATGCTAGGTGGAGACATCCCCATGCTCCCAGCATTTAATAAACCAGTGTCAGCTTTCTAAACTATCATTTGGTTTGGAGAGTTCTCTTGGTTATGTTTTTGGTAAGAGGGTGAATAACACTGAAAGGCTGTAACACTTATTTCTACTGCTAACTGTGTGAAGTCCCACAGGGCAGTAGGTACTTGAGGTGTGGTAGGAGGTCTGAATGTTCCTTGGGTAGAATTCCTGCCAGACTTTGACACAACTGGAAACGCCATGGAAAATTTGAGTTAAGAGTGTGTGTGGAAACCTGGAAGTCCTCTTGCTGTGAAAGCCCCTCCCAGACTGGATTTCAGCATATCAAGAAACCATTCAATTGGTTTCTGTTTTTTGGGGGAAGAGGACTGAAGGCCTCGATTATCCTCCTGTTGGAAGAGCCAGTCATACAAAATGATTTGGGTTGGATGGACCTTAAAGGTCATTTATTTCCAGCTCTCAGGGGAAGAACAATTCCAGGTTGTTCCTGTTGTGGTTGTTAAAGACTTGGAACAAAACAGTTAACAGCAGCAAGTAGCTTAGGTTAATTATTAAGCATACCCAATGGACAGCTCTGAGCTGTCTGTAACAGGCACTGCAGAGAGACAAGTCCAGTGGGTCCCAGGCACAGTCTGACTTGGCTATCCATGCAAGGATGGACACAGCATCCAGCCAGACATTGTGGTAGAGCTGGTATCAAAGGGATGAAGCAGTTATACTGGTATCAGAGCCTCCATGCTTAACTCTTCTGAAGGATGGAATGACAATGAGAATAAGGTAGGTAATAGTCTTCGTAAGGGTAATAAAAATAAACCTAAATGATATTTCAGATTCCTACTTTGAGATGTAAGGTTGACACACACCAAGGCTTTGGACTTGACCCCTATAAATTGTGTTAAGAGGTACAAGAAATACAAGCAAGTGATTACAGCAGGTCTTGTGATGTGATATAAGAAAAGGGAGCGCTGTTGCTAGTCCATTGCTTCGCATTTGTATTACTCCAGTCTAATTATTCAGATTGGGTTTGGGAGGAGGACAGGAAAAAGAGCAGGGAATGCATGGATTGTTTCTGTTGGTTTGTCATTTCTATCAAGTGTGACTATGAAATACATGCTCTTTACTTGCCATGTTGTTATAGGCTCTGTTATGAGACATCATTCACACTTTAGCTGCAGCTTCTTCATGGGAGTAAGTCTGGGCATTAAACTGACCAAACTGGCCAGGTGCTTGGAGTGTGCTTTTCTCTGTTTAAAGCAAGCTGAAAAACTGGTGTGCTAGTGAAGACAGATGACTGAAGGCATTGCAGCCAACTCAAGTGATGCATGGGAGGAGCAGACTCCATGAGAAGCAGGTGGCTCTGTCTTCCTGTACTCACTGGTGAGAATTAGAGGCTCTCACTCATTTTGAGTGTGAATGAGTTAGTTGACTCTTGGTTATTTCTGTAGTAGTACAAAACCTGGGGTTAAGGCAGCAGAAGTTGATCTATATTTTTAAATTTAAGAGTGATTCCTAGTCTGGACTTGAGGAAAGGAATATAGAATCATAGAATCATAGAATGGTTCAGGTTGGAAGGGACCTTAGAGATCATCTTGTTCCAACCTCCCTGCCATGGGCAAGGACACGTCCCAATAGACCAGGTTGCCCAAAGCCCCATCCAGCCTGGCTTTGAATACTTCCAGGGAGGGAGCATCAACGACTTCCCTGGGCAACCTGTTCCAGTGTCTCACCACCCTCACAGTGAAGAATTTCTTCCTTATATCCAGCCTAAATCTACCCTCTTCCAGTTTATAACCATTACCCCTTGTCCTGTCATTATCTATCCTTGTAAAAAGCCCCTCCCCAGCTTTCCTGTAGGCCCCCTTCAGGTACTGGAAGGCTGCTATCAGGTCCCCCCGCAGCCTTCTCTTCTCCAGGCTGAAGAGTCCCAACTCTCTCAGCCTGTCCTTGTAGGGGAGGTGCTCCAGCCCTCTGATCATCCTCGTGGCCCTCCTCTGGACCCGCTCCAACAGCTCCACATCCTTCTTGTGTTGGGGGCCCCAGAACTGGACACAA
>WBMW01003624.1:53109-106305 GCA_013396635.1 Penelope pileata
TCAGGCCCCATGGACTAGTATATCTTCAGTTTCTTCAGGGGGTCTCGAACCTGATCTTCACTTACAGTGGGCGGTTCTTCCTTCTCCCAGTTCTTACCTTCTCTATATGGAATATATGTGATATGCATGCCTATGGTAGAGCAAGTAAGAGCAGGGAGCTTCCCAGCCTACAGCAACTCAAATATTTGTTCTTATTACAAGTGTCCAGCATGGTTGTGACCAAGTCTGGCAGCACTCTTCCATGCAATTCCTATAGGCACACCTAAGAAGCCAGAGTGGGCCAGGGACTGTTCCCAATAGGCAGCGTGGGGCTAGCTCTGGAAGGCAGAGTACTTGGTGTTATCAAGCAGTGTCTTTTGGTTTCAGAACTGGAGAATGACCACAATGCAATTTCGTAGAATACATGCAACAATTTTGCACAAAACAGCAGAGAGCTAGGAGTGTTTAATGCCACTGACTAAAATCTTGTAATTGCTTTCTGTAATTTCTGTGCCTACTGCTGAATCAGGCTCATGAAATATGGACCTAGAAGGGAGAACACCACCCTGAGCTTGGCTGGAAAGCCCTCTGCTCAGAGGGCTATGTGCTCTGTTTAGGTCTGTTGGGTGCAAGGAAAAGGCATGGTCTGCACTATTGTGATCCTTCATACTGTGTAAAAGACGAATTCTCTGTAATTCCACATTAATCTGCCTTGTCTGTTGTAACAGACTATTGCTCCAATGGATTTGCAGCACGAGGAAAGAAGAACAGATGGGGTTTGTTTTAATGTAACAGAGGAGGTGCTGAGGTCCTGAGCCATGATCCTGTGAGATATTCATTCATGTTCCAAGATGAAACTTTGGAGCCCATCCTTTCTCAGTGCTGAGCTGATGCTCTTTGCAGGTGAGTGACGAAGTGTTCTCTAATCAGACTGCAATACAAAAGTCACTGGGATGGGTACAGCCTGACTGCAGTGAGACATGCAGAAGCATCTCTAAAAGATGTTGGATGTTATGGGGTAGGGATTTCAGAACACTGTATGTTACCTACCCTTATCAGTGGCTTTTCATAGCATTATTCCATAGCCAGTGGATGTCTGGATTTATTGTTAACTGTCCCTGATTACCTGTCTTATATTGGTATTCTTTCTTTGATGATAGTTATGATTGTTCACATCTCGATATTAAGAGTTTGCAATGGAAATATATCCCTAACAGTTCTCTTAGAGATGAACACAGATGTTAGGTGAGATTGTATTGATAAGCAGATAAGTTGGAAATAGACTGAAATGCTAGACGGGAGAATTATCACTATAAAAAATACCCTTTAAATTTTGATCATTAATTTAAAAAACAAAAAAAAGTCAGCCACTTTATCTCCATTAGCTTCAGCAGATGCAGCAGCAGCTCTCAAAAAAATCTTAAATTGAATGATGCCTATGTAATATACAATAACACTATATGTTATGTTACACTGGGTAACTTAATTTAATGGAGCAGGAGTTCCTTTTCATCCTGTGTTTCTTTTATAAGGACTTCTGCAAGAAAGAGCTGGAAAAGCTGATATAGAGAAGAATATATATTGTGGGCAGCCCAAAATCTGGGGACAGTGGGCAGAAGTGAGCAAACATCACTTTAAGAGCTGAAGGAATAAACATGAGGCTTATTGTGCTTATTTTAATCCTTGAGGAGGTCAGGCTGGCTTGGTTCATTAAGTTATGAAGGCCTCAAAACCTCTTTGAGGTGAAGGTGGACTTTACATAGGGGGAGACAGTTAAAGGGAAAAGGATGAGCAATCCTAACTTGGATGTCCAGGAAGGAGGAATCATGAAGGGTGGAATCACAGGAGGACAGCTGCCAGCCCGCTGTGCCTTGTCCTCAGTTAAATGTCTTTAGTGTTCACACTACACCTCAGCCTGATGTAGCTGGGTTGTTTTTGCAGTGACTGCTGCAGGAGTGTTCATAGAGCCCCAGGAAGGAAGCATTGCTGGAGGGACATGGATTTCTATTACCCTGGATGGTGAGTTTTCAACTCTTGCCAAGTATATATCCAAGTGATGGAGGATCAGCTCTCTTCTGAGGTCTGTGAATGGAGTGACAAATCCTAAGCAACAGATATATGGGCTGTGGCACCCATAGCATGAAATCAGCTTGAAATTATTACTTCATAAGCTGTTGCTGATGTTTGCTTGTTTTCCAATTCTCTAAGTGAGGGAAGTCAGATTTCTACCTTATTTTTGTAGAAAAAGGGCTATAAATTTCCTCCCCAATGCCTTACTATTTATTTATTTTTGGAAGAAAGGCTGAACATTCCCCTTATTAGTAGATAGCCTGACACTGGAGTGTTAGAAACAATAGTAAACATGAGATGTATGTAATAATCTCAAATTGATATGCCTTGCTCATTTGGACCCAAAACTAAGTGCACAGAACTAAACCTGCTTTTCAAAAGTGTTGAGTATTGACTCCTTGGGAAGACAATTGGCTTCTGATAGAGTTGTGTGTTAATTTAAGCTGCTGAAGTTCTGGCACTTGTACATCTGTAACTGTGAAGAATGGTATCTGTTTTATTTTTCTGATTATTATGTATTGCCATAGAGATGATGAGATGGAGGGAATGAACCTTATGTCTTCATGGAGTTGTTCTCCCAACAACACTGTATAACAGGCAGAGACTATCATAGTTTGAGACATTTTTGAGGAGGAAAGCAGACATCCAGGCTTTGGGAAAAGGTGAAAAACCTTCCTGAGACCAGGGGAAAATGTGCATTTTGCTGTAAATGGAGAAACCACTGATATCACTTAAAATGAAACTGATCTGGGAGACACCTGTGAAGACAGTTAACAAAGGGAGAGATGTTTATTTCTGGTGCTAATGTTCTCTGAACATTCTTAAAGAAAAGCTGGATTGTATATACAAAAATGTTTATACCTTGTAACTGGATGTGAGTGATCCTGTCCTCAGAGCTCTCCTGTTTGACTTTGGTTACTTAGGCTCAGCATCCCATGAGCTAGAGCATCTCTCTTCAGCCAGCTGGTCCCACCTGGAGGTGTTCTTGGTGAACCCAGACCTGCCCAGGTTGCCGTGTGATGTCTCCCCGGTGTATTTTGACTTATCCATGATAAGATGCAGAACAAGGTATGATCCCTGACTACAATACAGAACATCTGGGCTGGAGAATATCTTCAGGATGATGAAGTTCAATTATCAGTCTGTCCTACTGAGTTCCATCACTAAACCATGTCCTGTAGTGCCATGTCCACATGTCTCTTAAATACCTCCAGGGATGAGGACATCACTGCTATGGGCAGCCGGTTCCAATGTTTCACCACCCTCTCCATGAAGAAATTATTTCTGATTTTCAATCTAAACCTCCCCTGATGAGACCTTTGCCATTTCTGTGGTAGATTCCTTGTTTTATTCCAGTGTCCGTACAGGCAGTTTGGGAATTTAAGGAATTCCTGTTCCTGCTACTGGTGCTGTATTTATCCACGCTTCAACGTTATCAAGTACTAGGTTAGCTAGCATGAGTGAGACTGAAACCTGGAAAGGCTAGCCTCAGACCCTCAAAAGTTTGTAGACATCTTATTCTTAGAAGCATAACTCCCAAGAAAGTCTCATGTCCTTGCCTGTCCAAGCTCATAGAGAGAAGTTTATGGTAGACAGGGAAACAAATACGGCTCCAAGCAGCAGCTGGGGGATCCAAGCTCCCTCTTTTCCCTCTTTTTCTTCTGTCTGTTATAATTTAAAGGGTATTGTTTGATTAGTAGACTGTTTGTGTCTTGAGGCTGTAGAAGTGAGCCTACTGGGGTTCTTCCATCTCTTTGTGCTATGATTTGTTTGGGAGTTAACTCTGTTTAATGCTGTGCTGTGAATCTTTGTGTAGCGTTAATTTACAAACCAAGCTTCCTTGTAAATCCAGGCAGCCCTGGGTTATTTTAATATTAATGAATTACAATTATTCATTAGTATTAATGAACACTAATGAGTATGTGTATGTACTTTGCATTTATATACAGTTTGGGTGTATGTTCCAGTATAGTCCTATCACCTTCTGCATTTAACTGCAATTTCTTGCTCTGCCTTCATATTCATTTTAATAAACTTAAATTTATTAATATATATTATTACATATATTATTAATTTATTAATAAATTTCAACTGTAGTTCCAGAGTTAGGGCATGTGTGCAAAGTTTGGGTTCAAAGCCTAAATGCATTTTGCTCTATCAAAGCTTCAGTGAACCTGGTGAAATTCGTGACTCAGTGAAGGTATTTGTATTACCTAAAAAATAAACCTGATATGTATAAAAATATAACTTTTTTCCCCACTTAGGCCTTCACCCCAGGAGGCTTTGTACTACGTGGAGGTGACCTTTAAAGGATGTTTGATTAACAACTTGACTGGGGTGGAGAAAGCAAAGTATACATTCAAGGTAACAATCAGACAATGTAGAAGTGATGATTAAGATTTCAGGTATTGAGAGGAGTCCAGCTTAGTGTCACAGGATGTGTATTGAAATAGCATCTCATGCTGATTGCATGTCAGGACATGAAGCTAATATGCTCCTTGCATCCCTTTAAACTAGATGTGTCATGGCATTCAGCAGTCTGGCACTGGACAGGCCAGGTGACCTGAGGGCTTCCTGAAGCAAAAGTCTGAGTTAACGAATCTTTGCACTTTGCACACAGTCAGAAGACCATCTTGTGGATTTATTTTGCTCTTGTCCAGAATTGTTGTCTAAGCTATCAGTTGTGCTTTCTGTGACTCTCATGGACTTATGACAGAATTTTTCATTTTCAACTAAATGAGTATGTAAAGGTATGCATGGTCTTGCTGTCATTGTATACTGAGAATTAGGGATTTATTACATGAAAACGGATGCAGATGATAAATCTTGCTGCAGATATTTAGGTAATTGAAGATGGTATCTGAAGTGTCTGTGGGGAAATATCAGCTGCTCTTGTTCTCAGCCCAAAACCCTGTGACTGTAGTTCTGTCAGAAATATCAATTAGAGCCTTTTATTGCTTCCGTTTGGAGACAGAGTCAGAAATAAAGAATGATGCTGTGCTTCCTTGGACTCCCAAGGACTACGGAAAGTGATGTTGCATTCAGCTCTAGTGGCTGGAAATGCTCCCTCATCTTGTCCAAGGCCCTTTGCCTACTCCTTTGTTGGCTGTAGTTGTTCATACCACTGCAGAGTGGTTAATACAGTCATAGAGTCAAAGACTTGAGTCAGTCAGGGCCTCAAAAGGTTCAACGTCTTGCTCAGAGGGTTGGCTATGAGTTCCCACCTGGCTTCTCAGGGTTTTATTTAAAGCAGTTAATGACATTGGTGTCAGGGCCTCTTGCAGAGCAGGATCGGTCGCCATGGCCGTGTGCCTCAGGATGAGGCCTGGTGTGTTCAGAAGTCACGTCCCACCTCTAACTTTGAGCATCAAGCAAGAAAGCCCAGCATTTCAGTAAATTGCACATTAAAACCCAAAGAGTCATTGGGTGGTTCAGCTAGCTTAGAGAGTTGATGAAAAATCACCAGGGGATGGTGTTAATGAGACACATTCCAAGCTAAATAAAACACAATGTGTCTCTTTGTTTTGGGACTGAGATCTGGGAGCTATGCATATTAAAAATTAGTTTTGCCTCTGCAGTAGATTGAAAAAGGTTGCTGCAGGCAGCAACAAGTCTGAACAGCTCAGAGGACTTGTGTCAGCCTGCGGCCCCGGCTTTTTTTGCTGTTTTTGGCTTCTATCTCAGCATCAGTTCCAGCCTGTGATATGGGCTTTGCTCCTCTGCCATGACCATAACTGGAGGGTTTGTGGCTACTTATTCATTTTCCATATGACTGCAAGAAGAAAGGAAATAGACTGAGCTCCGGTAGGGTTGGAGGAAGGCTTGAAAAACATCTAAAATGATATTCTTGATTTGATTCTGGAAATCATCTGTTTATGCCTTTTATTGGACTGACAGCAGCATCCATAGGTGCAACTGGGGACAGGAGAGGACTCAAAAAGATGGTGAGGGGGATGGAGGTGTGAAGAAGGTTCTGAGAAGTGGATGATTTGGTGGATAGGGACAGAAAAAATGCACATGGGAAACATTTTTCTTCCTGTAAGGTTAATGAAATAAGCAGTTGATGACTTAAAATCAGGATTTAGCCAGCTAGCAGTGCTGCAAAAAGCAAGGCTGTGCCTGTGACAGTGAGCAGGGCAGGCAGTGCTGGAGTCCACATCCCACCTGCTGATCCATGGTGAGTTGATTCCATGTGAGTTAACAGCATGTGGAGGACCATGGGTGCTTCTGGCCACTGGGGAAATGAGTAACGCTCCCCCATACCACCATTTGAATGGGATTGATGTCAGTGTAGGCAAAAGTTTCTAGAGTCAGTTTGGCTTAAAGCAAGCAAAACTCTTACAGATTTCAGTGTTAGCTGGAAGGAAAGGTCAACAGGGCTGCTGTGCATCTTGAAAATGCAGTGAGAGCATTGAGCTCTGTTTAAGGCCAAAATAGAATCCTATAGTCTACTTCCAGTATTTGTGTTTTCTTAGAGGATGAGGTAATTCTGTGCTGAAGATACAAACGTATTGTACTGCATTAAGATGGGTCAATATGAGCATTTCCTTGGCTATGCTGCTTGTAAGTAACAGATTAGCATGTTACAAGCTAGCTGAAGTATCTCAGCTCTGTGAAGAAACATTTCAAGAATACTTGGTGGGATAAACGATGCCACAATGCTAGGTGAAGGTCTCAACTTCTGAAAAAACATGGCTTAGAAATTTTGTAGAGTATTAAACCACATCTTTTGGAATTGACTCAAACCAGACTAGATAACCTGAGCACAAAGAGGAAGCAGAAATAGCAGCAAACCACACTCTGAACGCAAAGGGGGAAATCTTGCTCCCTCCTCAGAGCAGGACTGCTTCACAGATCCAGTCCTGAAGTGTGAGTCTCTGAGATGTGGCTGCCAGCTGTGTTGTGAGCAATGTGTAATCAGATCCTGTTGGGCTGCTGTGAAAATGACTGCTGTTTAACTACAAATTTCTCCTTGCAGTTTTCTGCTGCGCAGACACCTGTGGTTTACCAAATTAGCCCACCATCTGGCATCCCAGGTATGGACCTTTCTTTAGGCTGGGGACCACTTTAATTTTATTATTTGATGTTCCATACCATCTTCCTGCTTATGAGGGGTCTGTCTTGATGGGGTTTTAACACAGGCACCTCCAGAACTTGATGTCCAAGCTCATGCTGAACAGGAAAATGGGTTTGCACAAGGGGTCTGTTTCCCTGAACACAAGAGAAATGGGTAACGCACTTTTGGGTTATTTGGCATTTGGTTTCTGCAGCCTGGCTCTCCTTGAGTAGAGATTCTGCCCAGCAGCAGGGTAGATCTGATTAATCTTAAGATAACTCATCTGTCCCTGTTTATTTCATAGCAGTTCTGGGATACTGATGTTGTGATGTCATACCAGCCTTTCAGTTAATAGGGTTTTAGATTAGACACTTAAGTTACATGAAAAGATAAACACTGGTTTTTTTCTAAAGAATTAGTTAGGGTTTGGAAGACTTTCTTCCTGTTGCTATTCTGTCAGCACTTCCAGGCTTCTTTAAGCAGCTTGAAATGCTTATTTCCAAAGTTAATATTAATCAAAACATCTTGGTCTCAAGAATGCAGAGAGGTACCTGGATGTGTAGCTCTCTTCAGTACTCCTATATGTGAGTTAATCCTGGATTTAAGTGTTTTCAGGTAGAGTTCAGCTCTGGATTCTTGTGCTTTGTTAAACAGTGTCTGTATGAAGTTTTGTGTTATCTGTATGTCAGATTTCCCAGTATAGTCAATGAAGAACATGAGTAACACTAAATATTCAGTGCTATTCGAGATGTCCTGGAGTAAGAGGGAGCAGCATGGAGTGGGTGGATGTGATACAGGACCAGAAAGACTCATTCCCTTTTGGACCACAGATAGGGTGCCTCAAATGATTTAAGTTATCTGTGCAGACAACGGGATCAATCTGATATTCAGTATAGTCAATGGAGCCTTGGGAGTGGTTCAGCTGGCTAAATGTAGGTTATTTACATCAGGGCAAGTTGAAGTCATTCTTCATGATGTTATTAACCACATGAATTAGACTTCCTCTGCCTATGGTGAGTCCAGAAAACCAACACACATTGCAGGACATATGTATTTAGCTACATTGTAGATATGCTAAGTGAAAGCAGTGGTCTCTGAATTAGTTTTGGTAGAAACTGCTTATTTGTCTTAAACTAAGTATTCCTTTATTGTACTATATGCTGATTAAACCTTGATGTTATTGCTCTTACTTCTTTAGACCTTATTTTAAGGACATAATTTTAAGCATACCTATGTTGAAATGCTTGTTCTAAAGGTGAAGTGACTGCTGTACAAAGCACCAAAAAAAGAACTTGTGCAGAGTTCCTTCTCTAGGCCCTGACCCTGTCTGGTGCACAAACATTGGACGCTAACACCTAGTGCATGTCGATGCCACTTTGGTTGGCTGATGGTGCTCTGCAGTGGCATTTGTTTGGTGCTTTCAGTTGGTGAATGTTGAGGAAATGTCTTCTCCATACAAATACTGGTGTTCTTCTGGAAAAAAAACAGGAATAAACTTTTCAGTGGGAAACGAATGTGTTTTGGGGAAAGTGGGGTAAGTACAGAGTCATCTTGAACTTGGATAGAGGTTGAGAATAGATATGGGAGCAGCCAGTTGGACACGTCTGCATAATTTGCAAAGAGTATAGGAATTTCTTTTGTTCAGCTCACAAAATCTGCAAACATAAATACTCTGCCTTTGCATTTCTTCTTAAACAGGAAATTTAATAGAGATCTATGGGAAGACAATTGCTGGAAGATATGAGACTCTGGACTTCAATGTGGATTATATCGATGGGTAATTATATATAAAAGCTGCTACCTGACCCAGCCCCTATAAATTGTTTTCATCTATCATCTTCTGCAAGAACAATAAATTGCAACCAGTTGGCCCAGAATTGCCATTTACTGCTTTTGTGCTTTATTGCTGCTCATGAGTTGGGCTCCAGCAAACTTTGTTAATCTAATTGCAACTGGTCCATTAAGCTAGTTGGTTTGTTTACTGGCAGCACAGTCAATCACAGCTCAGTGTGAATTTACTGTAATTGCATCTGGTTGCTGTAGATTTTATTTTGGCTAGCAAATTAAAATTTAACTAATTAAAATAATGTCAGAATCTTCAAGTTAAATAAATTTTCCCCTTCCATTTGCATTTTTAGAAATACTATTTGAAGAAAACGCTCTAGTGAGCCAGAAGACAAAAGCAGAAGGGTTTTGGGACAAAAAGCTTTTTTTTCACTGCTTAAACCTTCTCTAGTCGCTTCCCTGTTTTCAAGGAAGGTTTGATTTTGTTTTTTGGTGCTTCTGGGGTTGCACACAATGGAGCAAAGTGGCTAAATTTTCTAAATTTCTTGAGAGAAAGAGGAGAGCAGAACTATAAGCACAGTGAATTCACAATAAGTGTGGGTACTGATCTGGAGTCTATCATATATTTCCATATGTAAACAAATACTCTCAGCTACTACTGAGTTATGCTTTCATTGCTCTTGCCTCAGTGTCAGCAAAGAGCTAAGCCCCATGCATGAAGATTAACTATGAATCTGTAGTTACTCTGACATCTTAAGTAGTAGTTCAGGAGCCAGGGAAAGTACGTATTTTTAGTAATTACTTAGAAGTTTTAATTGCAGCAACAGGTATTTGACCACTACATGTTTTTGTAACTAGTTGTTAGACTGAATGGAGAAGTCCCTTGCTAAGTAACTAAATTCTCTGCCAACATGAAAGTCCACTGCAGATTCCTGCCATACCAACTGCACCCATTTATCAGCTGTACATTTCTGCTCCCTGGATACACATTAGCATCCTTTTGTTCAATATTAATTACTGTTTTACCCGTCTCCAGTGGAACTGTGAAGCCTTTGATCAGTGGGAAGAAAGGGTGAAATGTCTGCAAGCTGGTTGTGCCTGCATGTTCCACTGCTAGATTACTCATTTACAGCTCAACCTCCCCACAGCCAAAAAGGAAATGGCCTCAATGTTGGCGTACTAGGCAGGTTCACATCCAGCTTCACATGAATACTTTGCCCATTTTTGGTATGCGTTACTAAATACGTACCAGGTGGAGACTTGATCAGAGCCATCTGACGCTCAGTTGCACAGATTCAGATGGTGGAGGAAAACAAACTTTTTTTGTAATTCTAAAAGCATTGGGGGTGCTCTTTCAGACTTTCATCATTGGATTATTGCATCCTATATAATCATTTTTGCAGCACTGTTTTTTTCTATTCATCCTTAGTAGTGTTGCACAGGGAAACTATACACTTATAAGAGAGAAGAAGGAATATATTTTCTGATAGAACATAGTGATTTGATGAAGCTTACTTGTAACCATGGCAGTGACTTAACAAGATTTGAGGTGGCAAGGTGCACTTGATTATTTACTGCACAGAGGGTAGGGTTACACTCATTCATCCAGGAGACCTTCCTGTTGAGTCCCAAGGTTCTCAGTGAACACCCTTGCTTTATAAGCTCCTCTGAGGAGTCTACCTGTGGCTGAATCCACTCCTAGTCCCAGACTGGGCCCATGGTTTGTCTGAAGGTTGAGGAGGCCGTCCTGTTAAGACACAAGGTTGAGTGGACACCCTTGCTTTCTAAATTTGTTGAACCCTGGAGGTAAGGATTCCAAGTGTGGTTGAATCCACTTCCCAGTCCCATACTTGATCAACCTAAAGAGGTGTCTCCATTCAAGGGGAGATCTTGTGCAGTTGGCTGCCATTCAGGAAAGCTCAAGGTGCACTTAGGCTGCTCAGTGTTCATGGAGTAAGATGGCTGATTCATTGTTTTTGGTGCATGCTCAACTGACCCTCAGCTGATGAACCAGGTGTCTGCCATCAGTTCTGTCTTAAACTTGGAGATGGAAGATTTGTGGTCATTATGGGTCTTAGTGAGATCTTGAATATTATTAGTACTGCATTCATTGTCTGCCTACATTGTTATGCTTTGGGCATAAGAGCCAGGCTAAAGGAGAAAGCCAGAAGGGGAGCACACTATCACAGGCATGGGTCATAGCAAAGTGTTTCATTAGAGGTTTTTAATTACTTATTTTCCTTAATTGCCTGTTGATTCTTCAAGAAACATTGCCATCTTTTGCTTGTTATGCTAATTACTGAACTCATTGCTCCCACCTGATTCCTCCTTTCCACTGGAAGTTCTCTTTCCATTATCAGCTCTTTATGGAGAGGAAACTTGAATTATGACATCAGGAGTTTGAGTGACTTCTAGAAGAGATTGTTTCTAGCATCTTCCCTCAATGAAATAAAGAAATGATTGAGATCCATTTTGAAGTGCTGTGGTTGTACCAGCATGATGCTGAATTTGTGCTGCCTGGTGCTTCAGGAAGATAACGGGCTATCTGGGACCTGAACTACCAACCCTTTGCTGCAGGAAGGAGTTACTGTGTTGTCCAGGGTTACAATGGGTATCTTGAAGATGGTTTTGTTGCAATCTCCCTAGATATACGCTTCCTGCAGTATTTAGGGAGTATGCTCTATGGAGCAAGATATTTTTTTAAGAAAAAAAAGTTTGTCCAGTTTGCTACGTTAATAAATGCTGGCTATAAATGAGGGGAAATTCCTGACCTGTTTGAACATGCTGGATGCTGATATTAACAATCAGTTTCATCTGAGAAGCTATCTTATGTCCTATCTTTCCCTTTTTTTTTTTTTTTTTTTCCTTTTCACCACCTTTNNTTTTTTTTTCCCTTAGACCAGCTCTTCTTGTGGCAGAAGGAGATGGATGGACCAGCCTCTGCTCCTTTGCTGACAGACAAGCTGGAAGCATGTCAGTTGTTGACCTACTTTGGGTTTGTGTTGGTGCAAAGGCTTGGCACAGCTTGTGCACAAAAGTTGTCCTGGCTTTTGGGAATTAGCTTGTGCACAAAAGTTGTCCTGGCTTTTGGGAATTTTCTATTTTGGCAAAGCATGAACAAAGACCATGAGGAGCTGACCAGTCAGCTAGGATGGGTAGGGGCTGCTGGCTCTCTGTGACTCCATCTACAATCAGTCAGGGCGAGGGACTGCTCTCTGGCCCATAGACAGTATGGGATGTCCGGGCTGCATCTGTGCTGTTCAACTCCAAAATCAACTCCAAAACAGATATTTCTAAGCTGACTATTGACCCTGGTCAATGCAAAGTCTTCCATCATATATTAACACTAATTTGAAAGCTGAATTAGCTCTCCTGGGCCCAAACTAGGTAAAGAGCTCTGACAACATCATAGCTAGGCTCCAGTACCTGGGCCTTGGTACTATTTGTACATTAGTATTCACAGAATCACAGAATGGTTTGGGTTGGAGGACACCTTAAAGCCCCTCTAGCTTCAGCTCCTGACATGGGCAGGGATACCTTCCACAGTCCAGGCTGCCCAAAGCCCCATCCAACCTGGTCTTGAGCACTGCCAGGAATGGGGCATCCACATCTTATCTGGACAGCCTGTGCCAGTCCCTCACCGCCCTCTGTGTCTCTTGAGCAAACAATCTCCTCCTCACATCTAATCTAAATCTCCCCTCTTTTAAAGCTGTTTCCCCCTTGTCCTATTATGGTTAGACCATGGAAAAGGCACCAGTCCCAAGAAGGGCCCATGGGGGACACCTCTCATCACCAGCCTCCACGTGGACATAGAGCCCTTGACTACAATCCTCTCACTGTGACCATCCAACCAGCTTTTTATCCACCAAATAATCTGCCCTTCAAATTCATCTCTCTCCAATTTAGTGATCAAGATGTGGTATGAGACCATGTCAAAGGCCTTGCACAAGTCCAAGTAGGAGATATCACTTGCCCTTCCTTTGCCTGTCAGTCCATCACAGAAGGCCCCCAGATTGTTTAGGCATGATCTACTCTAGATGAAGCTGTGCTGGCTGTCTTGGATCACCTCCTTGTCTCTCGAGTGCCTTAACATGTCTTCCAGGTGGATCCGTTCCATGATCTTCCCAGGCACAGAGGTGAAGCTCACTGGCCTGTAGTTCCCTGGGCCCTCCTTACTTCCTTTCTAAAAATAAAAAATGAAACATGGTAGTGGTACTTCCCTTTTTCCAGTCACTGGGGATTTTGCCTGACAGCCACAACTTTTCAGATATGATGGAGAGTGGCTTGGCAGCCACATCAGCCAGGAAAAGGGCTGAGGAAAAAGGCAGGTATTGTTCTGTCTGCCCTCTGCAATAACCTGCAGGTAGGAGTGGGTAACAAACTGCAGGATGTCACTGAGTGCAAAGCTCAGAGTCGCTGAGCAGTGTTTCTATGCTGCTGTGGGAATGTGGCACAGCAAACACCTCTCAGCCCACACTATAGAACAAGTCTCAGCCTTTAATTTTTCTGGACTATGAATTATGCATTTCTCATGGTGTCTGTGAGCCTTGGAATAGGGAGGTTGTTACAAGGAAACAGGGAAAAAGCCTGCTCCTACAGAAGTCAGTGCCAGGGCTTCTCAGTGAGCCCTGTTATTGTGTTGTAAAATTCCTCGTGGCTCCCAGAAGGAGAACTTAAATGCAAATTGTTCCATTGATGATGGAACTTGTTGTTCCATGGCTCCCAAAGGTTGATATAGCAGCAGCGTATCTTGCTTAATTGCTACTCATTCCTGCTCACAGACTGGGGGCATGCAGAAGAACGATTAAGAGAGACATCAGAAAGTGCTGTCTTTTCTGGGAGGTTGTGGCTAGGAAAAAAATAGTCTGTCCTACTGGGACAGTTTAAAGCGTGGGAGGAGGTGTGGAAATTATGCTCAAAATACTCATTTGTTCCCTACCCCCAGTGCAGGCCATGTTTTAAATGCAGATCCTCAGCTGTGCAAATTGGGGATTTGGTACAGATCTGGGTCTAACCCTCAAACTCTTTAAATTGTTTAGAAATGAAAAGTGTGGTCACTTTGCAAATCCTTCCAAATCCCAGAGTGGGATTTGATTACAGTAATCCCATTGATTTGGTTGGAAATTTGTCACCCAAATCCTTCAGTGGATCTAGACTTGCATGCAGCAGGGAGGGTGCCAGGTTGGACCTTGGAGGAGAGAAGCAGTTTCCCTGCCCTTAGGAGAGCAGTGTCAGGGGCAGCCTGCCTGTGTCCTCTGCAGTGTGGTACCAACAGTGCTGTCTCTATTCCTCTAGAAAGAAATCCCTTCTGATGCTGATAAGGGATGGGTTTAAAATGTGAAAACCTCAGGTCCAACCAGCTAATTCTTCTTGTTTTGACAAATTGTTGTTTAAATTTCTATAGATCAAGTCATAGCGTCATTGATATCTCCCTGCCCTTTCAAAGCTCTTTCCGATCTTGTGAGAAGTCTTTGACATCCTGCTGAGACATAAGCTCCCTCCATCCCACTCAGATCCTCTCCTTCCAGAGGCACAGGTCTAAACTGCCCTTCTCAAGTTTTGAAGCCATGGTTTATACGGTTTGTCTGCTCTCAGCTCATATTTAAAGTGAGATTTTTGCAAGTCACCATCAGGATCAGCTTCTCAAAATGAGGGTAAATGGGACAAGTTAGATTGATGGGAGGCATCATCCCAAGGTGCTGATGGTTGGTGGAGAGGTGAGTTCTTCTCCCATCTCACCTGTTTCTCTCACTTGTTTCTAAAGGGAGTCAAGCATGACTAACTCAGATGTGGAAGTTCACATCTCTGATTAGATGTTCCTTTCTGAGTTTTGATTTTTTTTTTCCCCCCTCCCAAGGCTCAGGGAAGCCCTTTTGTTTCTCCACAGCTACCCTATTCAGGCAGAAGATGGATGGGGGACCATGCAGTGCCGAGTGGAAGGGAACCACATAGGTTGGTGAAAACGTTGGGGTGTGTGGGAGAAATCATATTTCTGCTGTTCCTGTAACTCCAGAGGATGAAGGGTATCCATCATAAACTCCTGCTCTGTCTCCCACGTTAGGAATGTGAGTCAGGGCAGAATTCATAGAACTTTCTTCAGGTCAAGGCTAACCACGGGCTTCAACATAGATCCTCTAAGCAACCTTGGACAAAATGAAGTCTAGTGCTCAAATATAGCAGTGACAGATCATATGGACATTGCCAACAATAATAAAGTGATTTGGGATCTTTTCCTTCTTATCTCAATTCACATTTTTTATTACTTTATTCCTCCTTGTATGTGATGAGTTTGAGAGATAATGGAGGTCTTGAGGGAGATTGGCACTTTCCTGGCATGGCAAGTGAGGTCAGATAGGATTCACAGGCTCTAACATGAATTTTGCCCCTGATATTGATTGAGATGTAACAATAGATATTTGCAATATAGTACAATCTAAGATTCTAAGCTTCCTTAGCTGATATTCAAGTCAGTTGCCTACACATTGGTTGGAAATGTGATTCAATTTCCCTTTCAGTCACTCTATTAAAAGAGAAAGATCTCCTGTAGGTTCTGTGCCATATTTGTCAATCCTGAGCAATTTTTTTCTACCCCCAGAAAATTTCAGGTGGTACCTGAAACTTGTGCCTGAGCCAATGGATTAAGCCCTATCTACGTGTAGAAATACAAATTTATGTCTTGGGTTGCGATTTGAATCCTACTCCTAAAATTAGTTGAAAGGAATCTCTCCTGAATTGATGCAATGGTTATGGATGTGCACCGACGAAGACTTGCAAATTGTTTCATGGGGTTATTGGGATTTTTTTTTGCTTTTACTTCCAAGATTTTTTGGACTTTTATAGTACATGGTGAACCACTTTTTCCTCTAAATCACGAGTAGATCTGCTGGGGTCAACACAATTGTACTGTTGTAAGAAAAGCGTAAGGAAGAGAGCAGGCAGAGGACGTCTGGACAAGGCTTGGTAGGATGCACTCTTCATAAAGCTCTCAACATTTCTGCCATGTAAAGCATGTTTCTTTTCTCTCCCCCAGGGTCCCACAATGTTAGCTTCTCAGTGTTTAACAAAGGAAAGTGAGTAAAAGATCTTTTTTCTCTTTCTGTAGTTTCATATGGGAACACAGCTGCATTTCTGAGTCCAGGATAACTGCATGAAATTTTATCAGAACTTGTGTTTCATCACTTAGAAATGAGGTTTTGCTAGTTTGAGAAGATGATCATCAGATTAGGAAGGAAAAGGCAGAATATTCCTCCCCCCAGGCATCTCTTCTTTGTGGTTCTATTACTTCAGTTTCAGTGCCCAAAATAGAAGTAATCCAAGTCCAACATGAATAAAATCATTTTGCCTTGATTTTAGTTCTTCATATGAATAGGAAAGAATTTTTCCATAAAAGAAGAGAAAACAGTGCCAAAGCCATAATTTTTTCATGTTAAAATTCTAATAAAGGGAGAGCTTAGAACAAAGAGTCTTGGTCATGTAACAGTCTCTTGAATCAGTGCCTCAATGTGCAGGTGAAAAGTGGTGTTAGAACCCATAGGAATGTTCTATTTTTCATCTGAGAGTGAGTGTCTAACTCTGCCAAAGGAAGGTCTGCTCTAACTCAAATGGCCAGGGATCTCTAACACAGCTCTCTTTCTTGCAGGTCAGCAATAGACAAAGGTGCTTGGCTTGTCAGTGCCAAACAGGAGCTTTTCTTGTACCAGACACATTCAGGTATTGCACTGATCCACCTCACTGCTTGCACTGTCCCATGGCAGTGCCAGCACTGCCTAAGAAAAGAGATCTGGTTGTTGTTCTTCCCAATGGTACAATCCTTTTATGACTTCATTTAAGGCATGTAGCTCTACTAGCATGGTAAGTTTTGTTGTGGGCTGACTAAACAAAGCTGCAGACCACAGATTTCAGCAATACCAGATTTATATGCTAAGGTTGGGTGTGCTGCCATGGGCTATATTCTAAATCCTCAACGAGTTTGTGTTCCTCTTAAGACTGTTTGAACACTGTTTTTTGGACAGCCTAATCTGAGAGTCAACCAGAGCACAGCAGCGGGCCAGGGCTTGGGATGAAGTTGCTATCATTATTCCTTGTCCTATCAGACCACCAGCAGACTTGAGGTGTTGGATCTAAAGGGGTTTTAAATCATCTTCTCTCTTAGGTCACGTTATTTGGTAAGAAAGAGATGTTGGCCATAAAAGACTGTAATACAGGCCTTAGGGTGAGGCAGTTCATTAGCTACAAGAAGATGACATTCAGCTACTCCAAGAGTTGGGATCTGGATGAAGGGCAGATTACTGCACTATTAGTTAAAAAAAAAATAAAAAATAATAATAATAAAAAAATCAATATACAGAGCAAGTTATAACTTCCATGTTACATTTCCAGCTATGTAGACAAGAAACAATAGAATCCTGAGCACCAACTTGAGATTATGGCCATGGGCAAATATTATCAAACTGAGGACCTGTGCCCAACAGTCACAACGGAAATAGGTTATCAGGGCTGTAGAGCCTTTGGCCTTACCCAGTGGTTGCATAAAGCTGGAAAAGACCACATGGTTTACCTGCACAGGTGCCCAGAAAGGTCCCATCATATTTCTGCCATTTTTTTCACTTGTCAAGGGGTTGAAATAAGTATAATGGATAGTAATTACCTATAGGTTGTACCTCAGGAGCCTGATTTGGGGAAATAATTTTTTTCTTTTTTTTTTAGAGCATAGCCAGTACATAAATGCATTTATTATATTGTTTGTAGCATACAACTTGTTTCACCTATATATTCAAAACATTTTGTAAAGGAGGGTAGTTTTATGTCCTTATTTACAAACTGAGGAACTATGCATGGATTTAACTGTTAGCAAAATTAAGAAAAAAGAAATGTAGATCTGGACCTTGTCTCATGTTTTTATTCTTTTTTTCTGAACTATGCAAAAATATAACTGGGTGTTTAAACTAGGACACCTGAGTAAAAAGTGAGTAAATATCAACAAAGAGAAAAATAGGTTTCCAGTGTAGAATGGGATGACCATATCAAAAATCGAATCCTGAAAGATTCTTACAGTCGCAATATAGATGTTCACCATCAGATGTTCAGCTCCCTGCATTTGTTCCTGAAGCCTACGGGACAATTGGAAAGTGCGGTGACATCAAAACCTGTGGTCTAAATTGAGAAACCAAGTCAGGCAAGGTCAAAAGGATTAAAACAGTTTTTATGTCACTATTTTTCCAGAGCTCCTCAGGAGCACGGAATATACTGGTCTGCAATCTGAGCAAGACAGATGCAGTTGCTGCTAAGTAACAGTCCAAGCATTCCAGTATTTCCCCTGTCGTGTGGCCAAGTTTTCCATGTGGTTCTTTCCCTGTATAATTCCAGTGGCTCCCAAGAGCTCAGCGAAGGATCAGTGAAGCCCATTTCGTTCACAGGATCCTGTTCTGGTTGGGAAGAGTGCAAGTGCACTGCTGGCTTTGACAGAAATAGGACTGGGGTTTATCTTTCCTGTGCTTGTTTTCAGATTCCCCTTTTCCTTCCTCTGCAGAAATAGCCTCTGTGTTCCCGGATGGTGGAAGTCTCGGAGGAGGCACTGATCTCACCATCACAGGGGATTTTTTTGAGGAGCCAGTGCAAGTCACTGTTGCAGGTAATGGGAGAAATGAGCTAAAAGTTTTTTTTTCAATATACAGAGCCCATTAAAGCCAACTGGTCTTCATGCATAGTGATAGCACGGGAGTTGTACCCTTCATCTAGGAAGGTCTAGTTATTTGGACTGTGGGAATGAGTGATTTTTCTGGATTGATGGTACAAATAGAGACTTCTAACAAAGTGTTGGCCTCTTTTGCAAACGAAGATGGCTTTTTTTCGGCAGCTCAGACATGTTTCCAATTCTCACATGGCTCATTTGTTGATGGTTGGACTAGATGATCTTAGCAGTCTTTCCTACCTTAATGATTCTGTGATTTTGTAACAATTCTGTGATTTGTCTCTTTTCCTGCTGCCAGGTGTCCCCTGTAAAGTCAAGCATGTCTCTCCCCAGCAAATTATCTGCACCACTGAGCCCATTGGAAAGGGCACGAGGCTTTGTGGCCCCCATTCAGGTACAATGTTCAGTCAACCAAAAGTCCACACACACATGGAAACAGAGGGGAGCAAAAGGATGAGAGGAAATGGCCTCAAGTTGCACCAGGGGAGGTTCAGGTTGGATATTAGGAAAAATTTCTTCTCAGAAAGAGTGGTCATGCATTGGCACAGGCTGTCCAGTGAGGTGGTGGAGTTACCTTCCCTGGAAGTGTTCAAGAACCATGGAGATGTGGCACTGAGGGGCATGGTTTAGTGGAAATGATGGGGATGGGTTGATGGTTGGACTTGGTGATCCTGGAGGTCTTTTCCAACCTTAATGATTCTATGAAATCATCAGGAAACAGGATTTTCCAAAACATCAAGCTAGTTTGTCTTAGGTTGGTAACAAGAAAGGTGAAGTTGAGGGCTCATCCCACTGCTTGCAGATGGACTATGGTGGGAGGAAAATCAGCACCGGGACTCTGGAGAATGAGGGGGCAAAAGGTATGGATGACATTTAGAGGACAGATGGGGAACGAGGGCCACTGTAGTGGCTTCTAGGGACATTGCCTGGGTAGAATGTTGCAGTAGGAAATTACTGTGGATAAAATGAATTTTGGCTTATTTTGGCTGTTAATCAGTTTGGTACACCTTCCTCCAGGAGTAGTCCTGTTAAGTTGTTTGGGAGCCCTGGTCTCTGCAGATTCTTGTGCTTTCTGTTTGAGGATTTCAAGACAGAATAAATTTCCTAAAGCAGGAATGGTATTCTACCTTGGAAAGAAAAAGAAAAAAAAAACCAAGAGAAAAACAACCCCACAAGTAGAACCCATTTATTAAAATTTTCTGTTCTGGCCTGCTTCCTTACACCACTGATTCTAGCATATGCTCCGGGATTTTTGTTGGCTGCTGCTGAGAATGCTTTTATTTTAACTTTCTAGGAAATCGAGGGCTTCTCTTTGAAGTTTGGGATGACGCCTCTGATCTGACAGAAGCAGGTCCTGGGTATAGATGGCAGTTTGTACCTAATGCCAGATCCCCAGTACGATTTTTGTCTGTGGCAAAGAACTCCTTCAGGTACTTGGTGATCTTAAAAAGAGATGAAGCTGTGGCAATCACCTTTAGGTGTAGCAATAACACTTGACATCTCTTTATAGCAGAGCCCGACTGCATAGCTCCCATAAATCAAAGCAAGCCCTCTGCTCTGAGGTCCTTTTGAAGTTCAAGATATTCAGCAGAGTGTTTTATTTTCCCCCTTTTTGATTTCACTTGGTATTTCTGTTCTGCCTGGCCTGAGTGTGCTGAAATACCATGAAAGAAATTGTTGTAGAGGTAGAAGGAGCTCTAGTTAGAGGCTGAACTTGGGCTGGAGATCTGGTCAGATATGGGGGAACACATTTGTAGCTGGTCAAAATAAACTGATTTTCCCCAATTTCTGTAAATATTTGAGCTATGCTGGTGCCCCCTGCGTGTGCCTCTTGAGATGCACCTAAGAAGAGCATTGCAATGTGCGTGGACACTTTCAATTTTCTATCACTTCTGCACATATCTCAGTTGATCCTGAGTAATTTTGAGCCTTTTGCTGCCTATTCAGTGGTAAGACTTTGCTTGAGAAGAAATGCCCAAAAAAGATGTAACCAGCAACAAATCCATTCTTATTTTCATGGAGTTGCTTTTCTTCTTTTGAAAACTTTGGTGAAGCATGATCACCATTTAATGTCAAAATTGATCATGTTAAGTTTCTTCCAGTTTTAAAATCTGAATATGTTTTAATTTTGTTCCATGCCCTTCCCTTGTTACTCAGTGTGTGTGTGGAGGTGGGATGTGGGCAGCAGGGATTTTGCAGTAACTCTTTCGTATGTTATGGATGTTCTGCTTTTGCTTAGCTCCAGGCTTTGTGGATTTTTTGTGGCTCCTCAGACCAACAATTACACCTTCTGGATTCAGGCAGATGGTCCAGCATCTCTGTACTTGAGCTTATCCCAAGATCCAGGACACAAGGTATTACTTTTAGCAAAGAGAGAAATAAGGAGGTCATGATAGGGAGGAGTTTTAAGGTCATTTCAAGTGGGAATTTCCCCAACACAGAGTGAGTTGTTGAGTCTTATTGGCCCTGTTGCACAGTAACAATTTGTATGATGCCATTTGGCATTTTATATTGACCCTGAAAGGATCAATATAAAATATTGAGCTCATGAAAGACAAACCATTATCTCCAAAGTTTTTGCATGCCTTTTCCTGAAGACATTTCTGTTCGTGTTTCAAGGATAAAAGCTAGAGAACTGAAATCATCCATGAAAATCTATGTGAGGAACTTTTAGTCGGGGCTAGGGTCAGCCTTAAGAATTATCTTCTTTATGGTCTTGAGCCTTAAACCAAAGATCTTTGAGGTGATGGTTTTTTCCTGTAGAATAGGAAGGAATGTGTCAGCCATCAAGCCACTGCTGTCAGCTGTAAGCATACCTTTGGTTTTGGAGCTGTAGGGTACTGTGTTTTGGTGCTGGAGAAATGTCTCTGGTCTGTTTTATCTGGACACAGGTGAGAATAGCTTCTCTCCCTGCTGGCAATTCTGAATGGTCTGAGAACTGGGTGGAGAGCTGGAATGAGAGCTGGCAGCCAAAATCCCAGAAATTTGAGCTAGCTGCTGGCCTGAGATACTACTTGGAAGCACTACATCACGGAAAGGCACCCAGCAGTGGGATGAGAGTTGGAGTCCAGATACATAACACATGGCTGAATCCCCAGACGGTGAACAACTACTACATGGAGAGACACGAAATTCGGGCTCGTGCTTTGCATCTTCCAGAAGTGCAGGTCAGTGCTGTGTGCTTGGCCTTATCTGAGCAGGGCTTTTGGACTAGATGACCTCCAGAGGTCCCTTCCAACCTCAACAATTCTGTGAGATGTAGGCTAGCATGGCAGTGCATTCCCACCTTTTGAGAAACCACTGATTTAGTTGAACAATAGTGTAATGTGAGCTGAAGGCATTGTGGCTTTCACTCTCGTTGGTAGGTGGATGTTTTTATGGTGCATTATAATTTGCTAATATATTGATGTGCAAGCAATGCTTATTCTCCTCAGGTTTTACCTTGTTCATTACCTTGTTCTTGATGCTAATTAATACAAGTTTGGGATCATTTCTGTTTTTTCCCACCTTTTGACAGCACATGCAGTGTTTGCTATCAGATCAACTCCATATTGCAATTGGGTGATAGAAGCTTTCAGCTTGATGAAGTGCTCAGAGATGAAGGAAGTCTGTTTATTGAATCATAAAATCCTAGAATTCTAGAATGACTTAGGTTGGAAGAACCTTAAAAATCATCTCGTTCCAATTCCCCTGCTGTGAGCAGGGTTGCCACCCACCAGATCAGGTTGCCCAGGGCCCCATCCAACCTGGCCTTGAGCACCTCCAGGGATGGGACATCCACAGCTCTCTGGGCAACCTTGGATCTGCAGGTCAGGAGCTTGAAGGACCATTTGTAACTATCAGTGTGTCCATGCAGGTCATGTTTCCCTCATGTTCCTGTTCATTTGAGACCAGGAACTCCAGACGTGTCAAGAGAGACCATGGAGAGCAATCACAGTTTAAGAGTAGCTGAAGGGACTCATTATTATTATTATTACATTTATTTATTACAGAAGCTTGAAAGGGCAACACATTTCCTCTAAGCTTCTCCTTGGTAGAAGAACCATGTAGCAGGCTTGAAGTCTTTGTGTCTCATGCAGATTGTACCTGTTTTCATCTATTCATTTTCTTGTTTGCTTGACAGATGTTGACTGTGTTTGGCACAGGATGGTTCAGTATCTCCTGGAACAATGTAACACGCAGAATGATCCACACAAATTCCACTGCTCGTCAGGTATGTGTCATTAAATACAGGCATCCAACCCTCTGCTGGGTGTAATTGATGGAGCTCTGGTAACTGACAGTAGTTAAGTGTTTGGTCTGAAGACTGAGATATCTTTTAGATGATCTAGTGGTGATTTTTATTACTAGGAGTGTTACTGGGATTTTTCTGGGGGGCTGATTCCAGGGGATATTCTTAACATGTCACAGCATCTGATCTTGGCATGTCATAGAATCGTTAAGGTGGGAAAAGACCTCTCAGATCACCAAGTTCAACCATCAACCCACTCCCACCGTGTCCACTAGCCATGTCCCTCACTGCCACATCTCCATGGTTCTTGAACGCCTCCAGGGACGGTGACTCCACCACTTCCCTGGGCAGCCTGTTCCAGTGCCTGTCGAGTCTGCAGTGAAGTCTATGATATCTCCAGATCCCAGAACCTCAGTTTTCATCTGCACAGGGATCCCTTTGAACCCCTATAATTCTGTGATTCTGTGATATATTGCATCTTGACCAGATGTGCAATATATGGCTCCTGTTTTAGACAGGAACTTTGAACGGACTGCTCCAAAATCTCAATCTCCTGATGCAGTAATTGGTCACTGTTGAAACTATCCTGGATGTTAGCTCTGTGATAGTTATTAGACGTGTAGTAAATACAAGTGGTGGAGCCTGGAAGAAGAGCCAGATGCCCAGGCTGTGATGTGCCTCTCTTATTAACTCTGCCTCTTTCTGATGAGGCTAAATGTGTTCCTGATGCCTCACAAACCCTAAAGGATTTTAGATCTGGAAGTTCAGGCTTTGTCTGCATTGAGCTGAATTAAAAATGTGCAGCTATGACATGCGTCTTGAAACTGCTGAAATGAGTCAGGCACCACTGTACTGTGACAGCTCTTCACTTTTTTTTTAAAGGTCCAAACAGCAATAGAGGAACTTCTTTCAGTAGGATGTGACACTGAGCCAACTTCTGCTAAAATACTTTTACGTGATGGCTTTGAGAAAGAAGGTAATAATTTTCTTTAACAAATAAGCAGTATTTACTGTGAGAGTTGCTTTCTTTTTCTGAAATAAATGTAATTAAAACTGTCAATGGCAGTAAGTCTATGCTTTTAACAGATCACAGAATGGAATCATAGAATGGCTTAGGTTGGAAGGGGCCCTAAAGATCATCTAGCTCCAACCCCCCTGCCATGGGTAGGGTTGCACACATTTATTTGTATTTATTCTGAAAAGGTAGTTGGTGGAACTAATATTAAAAACATGATCAATATGTTAATGAGACCTTCTGTAATAAGTTTCATGACTCAATCATACTGCAACAAGCTTATCAGAGCAGGTTATATGTCTCAGTGGTTAGAAGCAGTAGAAGCACAGACAAAAAAGGCAAGTCTTGGGGCATGTGGAATTATTCATGTTTCATAATGTGTGCTGGGGAAGCAGATCTGGTGTAGCCCAAAGCTGCAGCTCAGGCTAAAGCCTGATTAGTCTTATTAGTCTGATATAGTCTTTTGCTTTCAGTGTTTCTCAATGACTGGAAGTGAAATAGTGCAAATGTCTGTGCTACACTTGGCCGGTCAGGCAAGGTAAAAAAACCATTAACAGCTTCTATTTAAAAAATAAAAAAATATATAAATTTTTCTAACATGGAGGTACTACATGCATTGGAAACTAACTTTATTTCATATCTCTGATAGCAATAAAATATACTAATATATGCCAAAGACATCAATGATTGGCTAGAGACCTCATAATATGTCCTTGTGTTTAGTGTGGACAGAGAACAGAACCCAGCCAGAAATATGTGTATTTGGTGACTGACTCATCCAAGTGGAGTAAAACAATTTATTAATTTAACTGGAGAGAGAGGAAAGCTTTAGGCAAAAACCTGGAAACAGTGATTGGACATTCTTAGTCTAATTATGTGATGTCAATGTTCCAATTCTGCCAACAAAAGAGATAAAAATTAACAGTGATTCAACAGTAAAGTGAGACTGAAAACTGCTATGTAACAATGGAACAAGGGAGAACTTGCGTTTTCATTGAGGACTGCGTAATGTAGAAAATATAAAGGCAGCAGAAATGTGGTTATATTGTGATGAATGGGTGCCAGAAAAGTAAAAGAACAGCCTCATGTGCTTAGACCTAGGGTTCCTCTAGCCCAGCATGCTTTCCTCAGCAGAAATCAAAATGGATGCCTGGGGAAGAGTAAAAACTGGATGGCTATGTACAGTAATTCAGTACTAATTCTCTCTAGATCTGAAGTATTTTTGACTCAAAGAATTTCATGTGCATGGGGTTTTTTTTTTCCCATGTGACTCGCTTGAGTGTATCTGCCAGCAGTTCCTACACCTACTGTACAAAGAATCACAGCTACATCTACATCCCTTTATTTAATTTTATTTTTTCTCTAAGACTATTACCTTCACTTGGCAGGCTTTATTTCTCTTTTTGGCAGAAAAGATGAATTAGCAGTATCTACAGTAGGAAGAAAGTCTCTTCTATACTAGAAGCAGGAGAAATCCTAGCAGTTTTTGGCAGAAAGGTTGATAACTCAGTGGAACAAAAATCCCAGAAGGGAAGGTAGATTCTCAGTTGCTTTATATATCAATTTCTAGCTTTGCCCTTTGTGTTTCCTTTAAGAGAGGGATGGTTTTGGCCAATTATACTCTATGTGGCTGAAGACAGCAGCATTTTCCTCAAGGTTTTCTGGTCAGGACAGGGATCTAATGGTTTCTTCTGCCTTTCAGTACCCTTAATTAATGAACAACTGTCCCATGAAATTTCATCGTTTATCTAGGCAGCAGAATACTTGAGTAGAACTGTTTGACAAATGTTTGAACTCTATTTCCTGGATTTTCATTAATATCTTGACTGTATTTGTCTCCTGAATCCTTTTTAAGCCTCTCACCCCATTTTTTTCTGTCAGGTACAGAGGACTCTGTGACCACAGAACATGTTGTCAGTGGAACAGAGCCTTTCTGTGGGAGGTTCAGTGCTCACAGACCAACCCAGCTGCTGAAAACTTCCCCATCAACTCTAACAAGATATGACCTTACTGAATACACACATGTAAGTGCCTGCTCTTGCTGAGTAAATTGTGCCGGGGAGGGAATGCTCAGAGCCAAATCAGGATCATAAAATCTTCTTGTCTCTTTAGACTTTCCCCAAAACTGCTCATATTCTACATGTGCTGTTAACAGGAATATGTTTATGATTTCAGCTCCTTCTGTCACTCTTTTGCCACTTGAAGGAAAGTTAATTGTTGAGGATTGACATGGAGGAGGAAGGGGGAGACACATCTCCAAAATCTTCCCAGTTCCCCTCCATAAACCTCTTTCAGGCTTATTTCCCTACTGGACACCCATCCCAAACCTAATATCCTGCAACTCTCACCAACTCCTCCAGTTTCCTTTCCCCACTTTGAGGACAACTCAGCCTTAAAAGAGTGGGTTTTAGTGTTTACTTTAAATAAAATCATAGAATGATTTTAATTGGAAGGGACCTCAAGAATCATCAAGTTCCGACCCTCCGGCCACAGGCAGGGCCACCAACCTCCAGATCTGGTGCTAGATCAGGTTGCCCAGGACCCCATTCAACCTGGCCTCGAACACCACCAGGGACGGGGCATCCACAACCTCCCACAGCCTGTGCCAGCACCTCACCACCCTAAAATGCTGCAGTACTATTGTAAACTGGTACTGAATCATGATATAATCTCTTTTGCAGATGTAATAAATACAGCTATCTTTTTGTGAAAAAATTTTCTTCATTTTCTGCAGGCTTGTTTTGCACGTAAAGGCCACATGAGCAACATCCTTCATATCTCAGTGTCCTACACCAATGTTTCTTTATGTTCAGTGAAAAGAAACCTCACCTGTCTATGGGATTTCAATCAAACCGACCCCACAAGGTATCCAGACACAGTACACAGAGATGACATTTCCATAGTAAGGTGTACTAGAAAATGAGGACTAGCAAGTTCTTATTTGTCTAAGAATAAATTGTCAGCTGGGGCAAACTGATGAATACTGTGTCCCTGTGCTGACATGCCTGGAATGCACTTCTGTTTTTTTTGAGGACTTTCTGAGGAGATTTGCATGTTCCTTGTCATATTTCACCATAGTAATGCATACTGGATGGAGAGTTCATTCTGTCTCTAGTAAGCACACCAGAAAGTTTCTGTAGATGTTAATTTCCTGGTTTCCAGCACCTCTCAGAGCAGCAGATTGAGGGTCCCCATTAATAACCTGTCCCTTTAAGCTAGCTATGCCATCCCATGCCTTATCACGGGCAGGCTCACTATTATCCCCCTCCCACTTCAAACCTAGTTTAAAGCTCTGCCAATGAGCCCTGCTAGCTTTTCCCCAAGGATCCTCTTCCTCTGAGAGAGGTGAAAGCCATCTGATGACTACAAGCCCAGTGCCACGTAGGCCATCCCATCGCTGGAAAAGCCCAAAATTGTGGTAAAGGCACCAGCCACAAAGCCAACTGTTTATAGATTGGATCCCTCCATTTCTTTCAGTGTCCTGTAAGGTTGTGTGTGAGCTCTGTGTGTGTGTACCTCCAGAAAGGAAGAGGGGACTTCGTATGACATTACTGTGTGATGGAAAGAACTTGGGGCCTTGTGCAGCTGTCTGGAGTTCCCAAGGTGCCTCAACTCTGGATTGACCTCTGTTGAGGTCAATGAGATTGTGGTAGTGCTTTTACTAAAAACTGAGCAAAAGCTGTCATTCCCACATACAGGCTTGTGATGCATGAGGATGCTGAAGTAGGTCTCTAAAGCGTTATTTCTCCCTATTGGGCATTGAAAAGAGACTTGAAGAATGACCACAGGCCGTTGAGCAAATGTTGTGTGTGGATAATAACAGCAGCACCTGAGGTCATGTCCAAATTAATTTATTGTAACTACCCAGCACTAAAACAAAATGCCTTCTAGTTTCCACCTTGATGTCTTCTAGCTGGACGTTCACCTGCACTGACCTCTGGAAGGGGTGTGTGAGTCGCTCCACACTCCTGCAGGACCTCCCTGCCAGCACCCCAGTGTTTGTGCATCAGATTGACTTGCCAAGCACCCAACGGCACAAGGAAACACCTGAGTCATTTTACCTTGATGAAGTCATCATCACAGACAGAGCTGTGACTGGTAAGGGAATCAGTTTTTTCCCTTCCTGTGAATGTTGCTGTCTTTCCAGGTTTCTTCATGCAAAGCTGTAATGACAGAACTAGTTAAAACTATTTCAGAAAGGAAGGGTATTTCATAACAGGCCCAAATCTCATTTTCTTTTTTTCTTTTGTGAAAATAAATCAAGAAATTATTGCCAAATATCAACATTCTTGGCTTATTTGAAAATGTGTTTCTATAAATGTAACTCTTGAATGCTCTTGTCCAAACAAATAAACAAAAAAGCACCCCTTCCTAAAACTAAGGAATGTTTCCAGCTCTGGAATGGAAATAATCTAGGTATAATGTCATCTGTTCTCCTGGCTCTGATGGATGCTTGTGCTCTCTTCCTTTCAGTTTCTCAGAGGGAACCCAAACCACCTCGGCTAGGCGGGCGGATAATAGAAGCAGTGACTGTGGTGGGGAATTCTCCCACTTACAACGTGTCCTGGCGGCTCTCTGGCTGTGGTGCAAGCTTGTCCCTTCTCTCCCTAAGGTAGAGACAATGAGATTCTCTCATACCTTGTAATTATCTTAACAAATTCTCATTGTTTGGAGCCCTTTGTCATCTGAGACAGAACATGAGAGGCAGTGCAGGGTATGTCTGGTCCAGTTGAGAAATCCATGTACTTCCTTTGATGTTTTCTCCTCTAGACATCTCACATGACCTATGTTCAGTCATTTGCTAAAATCATTAAACCAGTTTTGACCTGGATGTTTTGTAGAAATCAACTTAGAGAGCTAGCACAGCATAGGATGATTTGTCTTTCGAGTCTCACCTTGAAAAGCAACGTTTAATTGCCAATGTCAGATGCGGTATTTCAGCACAAACCACCAATGGTGAGGACAAGGATGAGAATAAAGAGGTTTGCATATAAACAGATGTGCAATCAAGGAAGAGGGGATATTTTTAATTCTGTGTGCAGCCTTAATAAGACTGGCATTCAAATGCTACACTCAGCACTGAGTGCATTTTTCAAAGGCCTTTAGAAAAACTGGGAAAGAAAGCCATAAGCATGATTATAGAAGTGAAGAAAATGCCTTGGAGGGAAAGGTGTAGGAGGATCAATGTGTTTAGCTTATCAAAAAAAGAGGATTAAGAGATAAATTGATTATAGTTCCTCTTATAAGGAAAAAGTGCTTGGCACTGCTGGGCTTCTGCATCTCTTTTGCATTTCAGAGAAAGATGTAAGAGAAATCAGTGTGATGCTGAATGCAGGTAGACAGAAAACAGGAGTGATCATGAGCTTTAAAAATGAGTGGGCTGCTCACTATTTGGATATTTGCAAAACAACTCTGGTTCTTCCTCTTAACTGAGCACTTTCTTGGATCAGGGCAGATCCAGCTAAATGTGATGTGCTTACTGGCTGTAGGTCAGACAAGAAGGATCACTGGTCCTTCTGGTTTTGGATTCGTGAAATTTGCTCTGCAGAAGTTTGGCTGAGCTCAGGTAACAATTGAAGTTGTTATCGGGACTTCTGACCACACGGTGGCATCATTGTACCACAGTCAGTATCTTTTTCGAGGAAAAAAGGAGAGAATTTTAGTGTCGAGGTAGAAAATATTTTAAGCTTTAGAAATTAGACTTTGGATGATCTCCAATATGAAATATTAATATCTGTTCCTTGCTGTTATTCAGGAATGCTAATAGACTTGAGGTAGCTGCGAGAAGCTTTACGTTGTAGCTGCCCAGTCTGTGTTGAATTGGTCCTTAAGGATTGGTCCCGTCCTGGGGCAGGAATCCCTTGTGCTTGATGCTGCACAAACTCTTTGTTCCATTACAATTAACAATTGCCCATCACTTTCTGTTGTGTACAATATCTGCATCATTGGGGAATAAGCTAGGAGCATCCCAGTCTGTTAGAATGGTGAACACATTCTCTTTGGGTCCTTCAAGAGTTCTAGTCACATTCAATGTCCATCAGACACTGGTGGCGTGGATGTCACAAGTGGAGGTCCTGACCACTGATGCCTTCATGTGGGCCGTCTCTGTCACACAGGGGTGCTTTGCTCTGCGAGGGCTCTGGGGAGGATGGCCACCTCTACATCTCCACGGAGGATGTGAGAGTCAGTGTCACCATTCAGAGGCTGCAGACATCATCTCCACCTCTTGGAGGGACCTTCCGCATACACTTGGGAAACGCTGTGATATCAGGTAATACGTGGTGGGAGTCTAAGGTCTGGATTTCCTTTGCAGCAAGCCAAGTGAAGATTCCAACCCAAGCCATTCTATTTCCAACCCAAGACATTTTATGATTAGAGAACACTGAGCCCTGGAAATGCTCAGGGTACAGGCTGGGAAATTAAGCACATAGTGGTAGTTGCATCTTTGCATCAGATGACCTTCAAGACAGGAGTTAAGGGTTATATGGATTGCAGTGTTTCTGGAAGTTAGGCATGGGATTGTTCCCTACTGCATACATCCACTATGAAATATTCTTGAATGCTAAATATTTTTGAACCAGAGTCTGAACTGGGATTTTGTTTCATCGCTTTATTTCTCCAGTACATATACTACAGGTCTTGTATGACAGTGCTGGTATTTCCACAAGCTACGAATTGTTCCTCCTTTGCCAGAAACTTTGTAAAATTGCAATGAGTGAGTCCCCTGGGGCTTCCCTCTGCACTCAGTAACTCCTGCCTGCAAGCCAGACCCTTGCAGATCACCAGGATATCCATCCTCTGTGACAGTTACCAGGCTCTGTATTTGGTTTACAGACACCAAAAAGACTTTCATGCACAGATTGGCTTGACTTAAATTTGTCAGTCTTTAGATGTGTTCGGTTTTCTTTTGGCTTTAAATAATCAAACAGCCTTAGAATGAAAAAGAATGGGTTAATCTTAGCCAGACCAATGATAAAGCTCTTGACTGAGGAAATGGTGCCTCAGCTACAAATTAAAATCTTAGAATAAGAAAATATAACCTTTAAAATATTAATGAAATTACTTTATTCTCTGTTGTTGCTTAAGATTTTTCTGCAGCAGGCTATCTCAACACTGCCTTGCTTTGAAGATCCTCTTCTGAAAAGTTATAGTCCATTTCACTTGCCCTTTTCCCAGGTCTTGTGCATTCCCTCCTTTTCTATGAATCGTTTTAGATCTGTTATTTCTGTAGCTTTGGATGACTATGGGTGTTTATGTCAAAAGAAATTAGACATAATTTGCCTGTTTTGAAATTCAACTATGAAGTCTCCTGCATAAACTGATTTTGCCTCTCATCCTTTTAATCTAGGAAGTTTCTGACCTGTCTCTTTTGAAGGAACATGACGTGAAATTTCATGTCTTCCAAAAATTTAGATTGCGTATGGATTTAGGATAGAGTTAGATATTTATAAGCATTGATAAGATCCCCTTTCACACTTCTCCAGGCTGAACATTCTCCCAGGTATCTCAGCCTTTCTTCATAATGGAGATGCTCCAGGCCCTTAATCATCTTTGTAGCCCTGACTTAGATAACTTTCTGATGAAACAAGAATAACTGGAGCTTGGTTTTTAGATTTTCTTAGTTATTAAATCGTGGCTTTTGGGATCCATTACGTAGGGGTTTGAATCATCACAGACTTGTATAAAAAATGAAGCATCTTTGTTTTCTATGAGCAGGCAGATATGATCTCATAGGAATGATGATATCCACAGCTTTGTCTTCCACAGGGGTTTCAGTGCACATCTCCTCCCACCATCTCCGCAAGCTTCTGCAAGACAATGTGGATAGTTCTACAGCCCCATACTTCAACACCAGCGACTTCATTGTGACAAAAGACTCAACCTCTTGCTATGAAAGCATCTGGACTCTCACCTGGAGAACAAAAGCTGGGGACTTGCCCAATGTTATCAACGTATGATAATTTCTTCTATCCACTTTGAACCCCATTCAATATCTTTTGTCTTGATTGTTTCACTCTCTGTGTTTATTTTTATGCAAGCACCTGTGGGAGATTAAGCAACAGCAGCTTTACTCCAGATTAGATGATTAAAAAAGCAATTGTAGTTACAGGAGGATAAATTAGTTCTATAGAGAACTTTATGCTTTAAAGTGAGGAGGCGAGAATGCAATTCCTGTGCTTTGTTGCAGTTCTGCACAATAAGTACTGCTATACTGACATGAAAACTGTAATGACAGTTTTTCAGTACAGTGTATGAAGCTCAGCATAGGTTTGTGATATAATTTCTGGACCAAAAATTTGTCTTTTTCTAGAAACTTTTTTGTTCGTATTGAGCTAATATCTGGTTCTCACAAGTCTCAGATGAAGATCCATTTCACACTCTCCCATTTCAAGAGTTATTGTATTTAAGTTTTGCTTTGGGTAGAAAGGTTTCTTTTGAATAAAGACTGAGACTGAACTTCTTTCTCCTGCAAAAAGAAGCCTTATTTCTTTGTATATCCATATTCTACAAATGTAAAATTATCTTCAAAGAAGCAAGGAGGTCACGTGCTGAAGGTGGGGATGACAACAGGGAGGTGTTGTGAGACTTTGGTAATGAAGACTCAAACCGGGAGATAGAAGTCATGGAAGCAGCTTGAGAATAGATTTCCAGGAGCTAGTTACCACCTTGAAGCAAATGTGTATGAGCTTTGTGGCAACGGTTTTACATTCAAATCATTGGTTGCAAAAGAGTGAGAAACATAAATTTCTGTTCTTTGCCAGGTCTCTGCTGAAAACCTCACCGGCCTGAAGCCAACTGTTTCTTATCGTGTGATTTATGATGGAGGTGTGTTTATTGGGCCAATATTTGGGGACATGCTTGCAACCTTCAATAACAAGACACAGGTGAGTTACTGTTCTGCCACACTTCCTACTAATTCATCTGAATGCTGTAGATCAGGAGTCCAATTGGTTTTCAGGTACCCACTACTGCTGCTAAATCCTTTCACAATTCTGCTTTTTGTGATTTGTCATAAACCAGTATGATCATGATCCCCATTCTGCAGAGCAAGGCTTTCCTCAAGAGCTATGGCAAGAGAGGGGAATTTATTTCCTCTGAGGCAGTGTTCAGGGACTGATATTTTCTGGAATCCCACCCTTGCTGGGTCACGTAGCGCTGGCCATCAACTTTGGAAATCACACTGTATTCATCTGCAGCATTCCAGCCATTACACTGCTGGGTGAAATGAATGACATATATTGCATGTGGTCTTTAGATCCCTCAGTCTCTGAATCTCAATTCTTGATTTGTGAAAAGGGAGCAGGGAAGGCTTTCTGGCTGAACAAATCTGCTGAGCAGACAAATGTGTTGCAGATTGATGCGTGTGGCTGGGTTTGCCTCCAGCAAAGACTGCAGGGTGCTGCAGTGATAACTGTGCAAGTCTGGATGTGCTCAAAGCCCAGCTGACGGGCTTGAGCAGCAGGTGGGGTTGGGTCATCGTGCTTTGTTTTTTATTTTTTAATTTTTCTCTCTCAGAAACCGCCTGTTTTTGTTATTTACAAGCACTGGTATACTCTCCTGGCACGCACCTAATACCTATGGGAGAGAAAAAGAGAGCTGTTCTATGCCTTGTGCTTTGCCAGTTGACTCTTCTGAGAGGGGAACTGATGTTAGATATCAGGGTCACAGTCCAGCTGTCTCATGTAGAACAGACAGTTAAGAAAATAATTGAGGGGTGCACACTGAACAATCTAGGATTAGTTCTAATTAGTGTTACAGCTGCTTCAGAACTTAATCCTAAGGTGGGGTGGATAGAACTGGGGTACAGCAAGTAGGGCCTTCAGTGAGTGACTGGAAGACGACGAGCTGTAGATACCAGAGAGGGCTGGGGATATAGCTTCCAAATCCATGCTCTGCTTTACCTAAGATGAGTCCCAGCAAAACTTGCAATGAATCACAGAATCATGGAGTTGTAGGGGTTGGAAGGGACCTTGACAGATTGAGTCCAACCCCCCTGCCAAAGCAGTTCCCTACAGCAGGTCACACAGGTGGGTGTCCAGACAGGTCTGGAATATCTCCAGGGAAGGAGACTCCACCACCTTCCTGGGCAGCCTGTGCCAGTGCTCCATCACCCACACCGTGAAAAAGTTCTTCTACGTATTGGTGTGGAACTTCCTCTGATCCAGTTTTAGTCCATTTCCCCTTGTCCTGTCCCCAAACACCACTGAAAAGAGATTGCCCATGAATTCCTCACAAAATTTTTAATGGGAGTGCAGCAGGATGGGTTATGTCTGTCTATGCTGTGTGCTGGTGTGGTTGGGCTGTTCTCAGAAGAAGAAGACAGATGTGGCTTTAGAAAACACTTTTTAGGGTAACCTTCTTCTCCATCTCCAGGTGGTGGTGGCGGTGAATGATGTCCCTGCAAACTGTTCTGGTTCATGCTCTTTCCAGTTCTCTCAGGAAATGACACCCTTAGTCAGTGACGTGGAGTATTCACCAGGTAATGGGGCTCTATGTTTGCACAAAATGGGAGGTGACCGTGAAAAAGATCTGTCAAATGTTAATGAGTTTGTGAGTATTCTTTCGGAAACATGATTTTATGGATATTGCACTTCCTAATGCAGCAATTCTGATCAGTTTGAGTCTTAAAGTATGTAGCACAAACGTGGTTTTACAGAGGCAAGAAGATGGTAGAGGCACAAAGGGGAGAGGAACAGTGGCAGACTAGGTGATTAAGAGAGCAAAATGTGGCTCTTGGCTCCTTTACTTTCCATAAGAAATTAAGAAAAAAGTAGTAGCTGGGCAGGGACAGGCAGTATTAAGTAATAAGTATTATGGAGGGCAATGAGAAGATCATCTGTGTTGTAGTTTCCAGGATATCTAGATGAAAATGATAAAAAGCTTTTAAATGTTGGTTGAAAATAAATCCTGTGCGTTGACACTCCATAATTCATGAGAGTTTTTTTTTGGTGATGTTTTTTCAGATGATGGATCCCAGGCCAGAGTAGTTATCAGGGGAGCTGGGTTCTCTGAGGAGAACACAACCCTGAAGGTACAGGTGAAGAACATGACTTGCCACGTCATAATGTTGAATCAAACCGAAGTTGTCTGCAAGATGGAGAGGCTGCCACTTGGAGTCTACCAAGTGATGTTACTAGTGAGACCTTATGGTTTTGCACTCAATGCCAGCACAGGAGAAGGCATCTTCCTGAGAGTTGAGCCCATGTTGGTCGCCATTGAACCTCCCAGAGCTTCAGAGATCGGTAGGTCTGAATTCCAGAAGAGATCTATGGGGATGTCTGCTTTCTGTGTCTTGTTTTTCACATCTTGTTTCAGCTATATTTCCACTACCAAGGTCTTCATCTGACAGGAAAAAAACAACATATTATAGTTGGGGATATGGTGTGTACCACAAAGTACTGGGGCAAGTTTCTTACAAAGAGTGACAGCCTTTCTTTGGTTTTCTGTAAGGCCAACCAACTCATCCCCTAGTAGTTTCATCCTTGAGTAGTAAATTTAAGTGCAGGCATATTCATTCCACCAACCCAGAAGGGTACTGATGTTGCATAGCTCATCTTCCCATATCCATTTGACGCACAGATTAATAGTGTCTGGATTCACACAACATAATTGTGCAACGGCTGAACTTTTGATTAATCTCAGTCTCATTGAAGTGTATTTCTACTCTGAGTGACACAATGGAAATACATCTGTGTTTAGATATAAAGCTGAGGAGCTTCGAGAAGCTCAAACTAAACAGATGCTCCTTTCGTTCCCATTAACTCCCCTTTCCTTGAAACATAAAAGGAGATATGTAATGTATCACACTCTACCTGAAGACAAAAGCTTGGAAGGTTTTCCAGAGGTCTCTGGGACCAAAGAACTATTACAACTCTATTTGAAATGAATAAAGATTTCATCTAAAAGTTCCTGCAAGGTGCCTCACCAACTGTAGCTAAGCAAAAACCAAACACTAAAAAAAATTACGCTTTCTTTTTGGGAAAAGGAGTCTCCCCAGCACAATGAGGAATGAGGAAAACAACTCCTGATGCAACTGAATCATGCAGTAAGGACCAATGCTTGTGGAGTATGACTTACTTTCAAGCATCTAGGAGTGTACCCAGAAGAGAGATGATGTAGATTCCTTTGTCAGTAGAAGTTACCCAGATTTTGTTTGCAAATCTCCTATTTCCCATAGTGAGGTGTGAACATTAGCCACCTATCCCCTTGCTGGGTTGTATTCTTGTCCTTTTCTTTCCTATTTGTTTTCCCTAAGGGAAGTCATACAAGGCTGAGACTCACTCTAATTCATATGAAGAAAGGAGGGGAAAAAAAAAGAAAACAACAATGACAAGTTTTAGTGCTTAGGTCTTTCTTCTCATTTCCTCCTCTGACAATACAGCTCTTCTCCAAATTGCGGTGATCTGTCACTCATTAAAAAGAAAACAAGTATAATGCTATCTTACATTACATATGCCTTGAACATTTATAATTGGAAAGAATTACAGCTTCCATCTGTGTTTTTAATTTCTTCCACTTAAAATACCTCTCTTCAATCTTATTGTAAAGTGCACATATGCAGTATTTCATTGCATATGGATATAAGTGTAGATATCAAAACTTAAGAGCATCAGTCTTGACACAACACACATGAAATCTGTACTCTAAATCTCAGTCTCCTTATCTGACAACTATCACATAAGCCAAGCAGCTTCAGTTCTGAGTTCTTCCTATTTCTAGTTCTGCAAACTTAATGTTACAGAGAAGGACACTGGAAGCATCTTTGCTGCATCAGGTCATTTTTGTCAAAATATCACTGGTCTCAGTGATGCCACGCAGGGATTTCACAACGGTTGAATTTTCTGTAAACGTGGGATGCCTTTCCAGAGATAATGTTGTGCTCCAGTGAAAGGAAGGAACTTCCTGTTGACATACATTGCCACCATCCCTGGAGGTGTTCAAGAAATGTATAGATATGGTACTTAGGGACTAGAGGGCAATATTGGTGGTAGGTGGGTGGTTGGACTAGATTATCTTAGAGGTCTTTTCCAACCTTAATGATTCTATACCTGATTGCTGTTTGCCTGGCTTTGCCTCCAGGTAGAGAAATTCCGAAAGATGCTTTTAGGCTTCTCTGGTGGTTTAGAGTGGTAGGAGGAAATGATGTTCAAGGAATCATGCAAAGAAACTGTCATTAATATTATTGTGTTCCCCAAGGAAGTTTATTGACATCATGCAAGAAAGGCATCATAAAGGCTCTGTTGTAAGATAGTGATGGTAGCACCTGCACGTAAACACTGCAATAACAAAATCTGTGTCTGAGCAGTCTGTCTGTCCTGCCACAGTGCTAAAACTGCAGTGACAGACTGCAGTCACTGCAGTGAGAATTCCTTGGCACTCTATTTAGAGCAAACTGCTGCAGGTTTCAAGGAACTTTTTTTTTTTCCCCCTGAAACACATCAAAGGACAAAGACCAGGTTAGAATCGCCATTAATATCTATTACTTTTCTCTTTACGGTTTCTCTTTGAAACTTCCGTGAATCTTGAAAAAGCAGAGGGAGTACCTTGACTGTTTGCACTGGAATTGGCAGCTGCAGAAAGACCAAATGCAAACCTGACTTGTGCTGGGTGTGATCCTGCATGTGACTAAAGCTGCTTTGCTCTGGCTGGCACAAACGGGAGCTGGGGTTGCTCAGTGCTGCACAAAACCAAGCCCTCTGACTTTCTTCTCAACTCTGTGAAGTCTCAAGCCCTGCCAAGTCCCTAAGTTTCCTAGACACATGCTATAGGCTTTTTTGACAGCGGGGCGCTTGGCAGCTATTTGAACTGTGAAGGCACCTGCTGTGTTAAGCTCATTTTTCATTCTTAGTGCTTCTTCCTTCCTTCCTTATTTCATTCTTGGGCTGAGCATCTTTCTAAGGGAGAGATCACAGACCAGACCTTGCTGGCTTAAATCAGTATGTCATTAAAACACAAACTGAGAAACAAACGCAGTCCTCCTGGATCATGGACCAGAATTCAAATAATAGACACGAAGAATCTTGGGTGCAAGAGGAAGCTAGGGCATAGCAAGGTGGAAGCAGACCATCATCAGCTCAGCCAGTTGACAGTACTCCCTTCTGTTGTCACCTATTAATAAAAAATCTTTTGCATGATAAAAAGACCATTCCACATCTTTCATGTGATGAAATGATTGGTTTTGTAGGAGGACTGAAAGTGGCTCTCAGGGGGACTGGTCTGGAAGGGGTAAACTTGGTGTTGTTTGGATCTCAGCCTTGCCCCATTTTGGAGGATGCCAGAAATTCAACAAGAATCGAATGTAAAGTTCCCCCTCAGGTAAGAAAACGTTTTTGGGGCAAAATTATACCTAGAGCTTTCCATGTAGAGATAACCATCTATACCTGTGAGATACCATCTATGCCTTTAACTGTTATGGATATAGCAAACAAAAATCTGCATAGTCTGACTGTGTTAAGGTTTATAATCTGCCATAGATGTCCCTTTAAAGACAATGTAGCTATAGACCTTTGAGTAGAGTCTAACGTATATACAAACTTGGGAGTGCCATGTTCCTGACTTACTGGGTGTGGGAGGTGCATGAACATAGGAAATAACTATTTTTATTTTATTTGTGCACTCTTATTCTTGATGTTTTCTTTACTTTTGTTTCCAGGGAGCAGGAGATGCTGCTGTCCATGTGACACTAGTTTCTGGGTACCAATCAACTACAGTCACTGACTTGTTCCAGTATGATCCATCCTTAAACCCTGCAGTCATATCACTGAGCAGAAACAGAAGTGGCATAGCAGGTGAAAAGTGCTGAAGTTCAAGCAGATGTGTTGGACGTTATCTGCAGCAGTGTTGTTATTGCTGAGGGTGGTGGGACAGAGAGAATTGAGGTCTATGGAATTCAGTGGTGCTATGTTCTTCCTTGTTGTTTTCTTTTAACTTGTAGCTCTCATGTTCCCTACAAGTTCTAATCACTCCTGGTTGCTTTCTGTTGTTTTCTCTCTAGGTTACATAAGATAATGAGTTGCTTGCCTTAGCCCGGTATGGATTGTATCCTCAGTGCCAAGCGTGCTTTGATGCTCTTTAGAGCAAAGCTAGAGAAATGTGACTTCAAAAGTGATCCCACTCATTCCTTCTTGGTAGCAGGGTTAGCAGTGGCTAGAGAAATGAGCTCTAAGAGAATGTACTTCTCCAGGATCCCAAAGAGCAATGTACATTTTGGGTTGCTGACAGCAGAAGATTGGCAGTGCTTGTTTTGCTAGTTACTGTTTCCAAGCCAAGCTGCTTCCTTCTGTTTGACCTGCTGATCCATTACTTTAGCATATGGAGATAGACTTCACAGCCTTTGTGGGTGTAAAATCCCAAGTAGACCTCCTGGGGTGTTTACCATTCCTGTCTTCTGAAAAGCTTTATTTAGGGTTGTGATTTCTCTCCCTCTCCCTTTTTCTTCTTCATTTTTTTTTTTTTTCCTCCCTAAAGCTTTATGTTAGACACTAGGTACAGAAGGCACTAATGGTGAATGCTGTCCACATAAAGAAGCTATTTAGGAAAAAGGAGGTTTACTACATTACTCTGAGGCAACCAGACACCAGATTCTGAGTATCAGGAAGTTGACTCTGGTCTGAATAATAATAAATCCTAGGTCTTGTCCACTGAATATAGCCCCTCCTCACAAGAATCCTCCCTGCTTTATTTTCCATATATATTTTTACCCTCTTTTTTCCTGACTCTTGCTTTACTAGCTTTAAAATGAATTTAAAATGACAGCACCAAGACAGAACTGCTGATTACTAGATTTAAATATCCACTTTCTTTAAGACACAAACCATCACCAGCTCACCTAACTACATTTAGAGTTGACTGAAATGATCTTTGGATCCTCCAAACTGAGATCAGTTTTTCTTCTTCCAGAGCTTTTTATAGACGTATTTAGCTTTATTTGCCCTCACAATTAGAACAGTATTGGTTAACAAGCAAAATGAAATCTCTATTCCCAGTTTTCCTGTTGGCATCTGAAATTGGTTCCTTATTTCTTTCATAGCTTCTGTAGATACTGCAAGGTCTCCTGGTAGGGAAATCTCCTGAGTTGTATTAACAACTGATTGGACAGACAGCTTCCCATCGCAACAGGGCTGGAGATGTGGGATCCTATAATTTTAATATTATACATTAATAATATACAAATCCATCTTTTTTGCATGTTGCCCACCCAAGCAGATGTGCTGCAATCTAGGGTCTGATTCTCAGTGCTGCCAAAGGACAAGTGAACAGGAGCTTGGTCATAGTCTCCCTTCTTTGTGCTGACTGAGTTACACCTGCGGTTTGGGGCTCTCGGGAGGCCCAGATTTGGCTCCGGTGCTATCAGGATGAAGAACCCAACCTGACCTCAGCTGTTTGTCTCCTCGGTGCTGTAGGGAAAACAGCAAGAGGAGGAAGCTAGGAAGAAAACAGAAATATTTTTGTTTTCTGACATACCCTGCTTTACATTCCTCCAAGGATACACTCTGAGTTTTCTTTTTCCAAGCTCTCAACACACATCTTAAAGCTCCCCTAGCCCAGAGATTTGGCAGGACTTGGTGAGGATGCGAGGGATGAGACAACTGTGACGGCAACAAGATGCGGTACTTGCTGCACACCTGGCATTTCTATTCTTTTCCCCAGTGCCCTTGTCATTTTCTATTACTCCAGAATGCATAAGTAAGAGAAAACGTCCTTTATCATTTGAATATTATTCAGGTACGATAGAACCAAGGGGAGATTTTTCTAGCCGTGGGCTGCCCAGGTGCAAGGAATTCCTTAATGTTATATGTCTCCTGAACGATGGCGGGGCTGAGTTCAATCTTCTATGCAGAACCTCCACGGCTTCAGCTTTTAATATAATTTCCCTCCTATATAATAAAAAGAATAAATAAATTACACCAAAGCCTTCCAGGCATCTAGGATTAAGCTGACAATTGACCAAGAGTCCAAAGAGTTCACGTTATTAATATATTCAGCTTCGCAGGCTTTCAAACTTTGAAACTTTATTTGACTCTGTGCATACTGAATTGAAAAGAACTGGTTTCCAGATCTTGTTAGAGAAGCTTTGTATGGATTCTCCTGCTTCATGGAATGGAAAAGTTTCTTCCGAGGCTGCTGTGGGGGCTGTGTTAGAGCCAAGTGAGCTTGGTCTTTGCTTGGTAGAGAAAATTGCTACTCAGATCTGAATCTTTAGTATGAGTTAACTTATTAAAGCTCTTTTTATCAAGACAAGGGGAGAACATAAAGCAACTTGGCTGTTCTGGAATACCTGTGTGGCTGGGATAACAGTGTGACACGTGGCATGGTCAACTTTTCTGGTGAAGTGAACTCAATGAGGAAGAGGGATGGCCAAAAATGGGGCTGCTTTGGGACAGCTGACCCTTGTTATCTATTCTGTAGGAACACTGTGGGTAGATGAGCGTGTCAGGATGGCCAGCTCATGGGCATGGTAAATGGATGTTAACATCTTTTCCCTAAATTTAGGAAAGGGTTCTCTATGGCAGACCCTTTCTGTCTGTGTATTCCTGCTTCTGTGTAATTGATCCCAGAGGTGACAAAGGGATGAAATTCATCTCCTAAACATGTCTCTGCCTGTGTTTGCTATGTGGTCAGTAAAGGAAAATTAGCAGTTTTGTGGTGGGATTCACTAGATGTCTTTTGGATATCTTCCTTAGAGGGAAGTGAATTATGCCATTAAGGCTCTGTTTCTCCACATTGATGAGGTAGCTATCTCAGAGCCTTATTTGGACTGATGCATACCAACCTTCATTTTTAAGCTATTTCAGGAGGGATTTAGGTTATGAAATTCCCTTCCCCACAGCACTTGTCCTTTTCTATTACCATAGAAAACACAAGGCAGAATGTCCTCTATCATCAATATAATTTGTCTCACAACAGAGAGAGACTTAAATGGGAGAGATCGACCTGCTTCCTGAAAGCAAGGTGCTTTGGAGCATGCATAGGCATCTGATTTTATGCACTCAGAGAAATTTTCAGTTAGTTGTAGGAGGTTCCTTTAAAGTTTAAATAAAGCTGAAAAGTGTGGTCTGGCTCATCGGAAAGAATTTAGGAAAAATCTCTCACTCAGCTTCAGTTTGTGAGCTTCAGAAAGCCCAGGTTTGGCTCTAACAAGGTGTGGATATTGGATATCTATGTTAAGGGAATAGACCTTACCCTAAATATCTGTCAATAGACTGAGAATGGCTCAAGGTGACCATAGCCAAGTTCACAATATTAACACTGGGAGATCTTATCAGGAAGGCAAAGGAATTAATAAGTCAAAGAAACTTTGCAGCCTTCTAGTTCTTGGATTTCGGCTGATAGACATGACTGGACCTGGTTTGGGATGGTGGGACTCCACACTCTTCCTTCAGCAATGGTTACATGTGCTAAAATAACCATTGCCAGAAATGCTGAAATACTTTCATCAATTCTCCTTTTTCCAGGGGGGCAGGAGCTTCAGATTGGAATATCCTCATTTACCAGCTACCGAGGGACAGATGTCAAGGTCCAAATTGGGGGCTTATGGGCACAGATCCAGGCACAGATGGACCATGGTGTTAATGTGACACTTCCAGCCTTGGCTGCAGGATGGTACAACGTTTCTGTCATCATCAATGGCATTGCTCTCATTTCAGACAGGTGTGTGAATGTGCGCACATCCCTTAAGATATTAATTTTCTTCTCCATCCTATTTTGTATTTTAGGGTTAATTTGAAGAGAAATGTAAGAGTTCACAAATATTGTATCTAGTGTTGAAATCTGCTATATGGTATAAAATTATGAATAATTATCAAGGCATTTATTGATCAATGGAACCCAAGTCAGAAAGCTGCTAATGCTAGTCAATTAATTCCCTTGGATCAGTAGGAGGTGGGAGAGAAATATTTTAGTAAAACAGTTGATTTGATGAAAAATGCATATTCAGGCTATAAGAGGTATTCACAAATTCAGGTCAAATGGAGATAAATCCTGCTGTAGGAAAACAGGAAAAGAAAAGAAACAACGAGAAAAACAGAAGCTAGTTTGAAAAAAATGAATGCTTTGTCTGGAGAATTTTTAAATGATTCTATTTGCATCTTTTAAGGTGACACTGAGTTCATTCCTATTCATTCCTAGATAAATGCAGTATAAATGAACTACGCTAGGGTGTAACCCGCCCAAAAGTGAGATGAAGGAATGCATTCACAAACAGCACAGCTTTACTCATCAGCTACACAGCTCTTATCTGTGACGGCTGCTCAACATTGTCCTGAAACAATGGTCTTAGGGAGAAAGGAACTGTGTGTGTTGCTCACAAAGTACCCTGAATTCTTTATTCCATCAACGAACTATTGAAGTAGGAAACCTGTGGTCAGTGGGATTATGCACAGGGCTTCATCCAGTCTGGTAGTGGGGTCTGTTAGCAGCACTTTGTCTGCAGGAATAGAGAGTGGATGTTCAGATTGGGTGTTAGGAAAAGGTTCTTGACTAGGGGATGGGATCGTGCCCAGGGCAGTGGGCACTGCCCCATACTGCTGGAGCTCAGGGAGCTTTAGGACATCGGTCTCAGCCATTGCGTTTGGGTTTTGGGTGGTGCTATGTGGAGTCAGGCGTTGGTCTTGGTGACCCTTGGGGGTCCCTTCCAACTTGGGATATTCTTGCTGCTTCTGATGGACAATACGTTGTGCTGCATGGACTGCACTTGGCCCACAGGCTGCCAACAATGTTACTAATAGGCATGTCTCAAATCACCTGGAAAACCTGGTGGTCTTGTCGTTGTTTTTTTGGGGGACATTGAATGAAGAGAATGTACCAGGTAAGACATCTGGCCTTCCAGTTTTGAGGAAGTTGTAAGAAAGAATAGCATTGCAGCAAGAGAGAAAAATGACAAAAATATAATAAGGAAAGAAAAAAGAGCTCCACAAAGCAAAAACCTCAGACCTTCTGTGCTGGTTGTTTTGCAGGGTTGAGCCGTTAATCCAGTACGTCTCGGAGATCTTCAGCATCGAGCCGTGTTGTGGCTCTTTTCTGGGTAAATAATGGCAGTACATCTGCAGCCACTTATGGAGGTTAAAGGGATCAAGGGCACAGTTTTCCCACAGGATTGGAAAGGGCATCCCGTTTCACATCAGTTTAAATGAGGGTGTTTTAAATCTGTGACTCTTTATTATGCAGACATCAGACAGCAGCAGCCTGGGATCGTGGGATTTCAGCGAGCATCCCTCGATCTGGTTGGCTGGCTCAGGGGTCCCTGTGCTTTGCATTTGATTTCCCCAAGTCTTTGCATGTTCCCTTTGGGGAAACAAAGCACACCCACACCTGACTCATACGTGCTGCATCTTTCAGTCATTATGCCTCCAACTTTCATGACTTTCTGCATGGAAATTAAGTGGATGGTAGGGTATAACTTTGTTTTCAAGCAAATTCTCGTTTCAACTGATCCCACAAGGGACATGTTTGTTAACTTGAAAACATTAAAAAAAAAAAAAAAAGACTCTTTCAGTGTTAATTTAAATCCAAACTGAAATATTGATTAATCCTATTCCAAAGTTTAAACATTGGAAATCATTTAACTATGTTTCAGAGGAAAATATCACTGAAGTAAAAAAAAAAAAAAAATTGAGATCTTAAAACACAGATTTGGTTTATCTTATTTTGCCATTTGCCTGAGGGAGTAGGAAAGTTGAATCCATTTAGTGAATACCAGGTGAACCCTTTGAAACTCTTCTACAGAAGACAGAATTTTCTGTGATATAACTATATAACTTCAGGTTCTCCACAGATTCCTCTCCCAGACTCACGACACTGTTAAAGATAGGAAAACATGGGCTTTGTGGTATGTTATTAGTTCACTGATTTGTGAAGTGCTGAAGTTTTTGAAGATGAGAGCTTAGTTTGAGCTTAGAGAGCAAAGGCTATCGCTTCTGAAGAATTTCCTATATTAAGAAAAAAAATATTGCACCTCTTTTATCATTTTCAAGGGTATATTGAAAGTTAACAACTGATTAACTCCTGGCTGTAGTTTTGTGAAAAGCTTAAGCTGACTTAGAATCTCGTTGGTACAAAAAGCCCCAGTCCTTCCCCTATCCCTTATCTCCTATCTTTTGCTGTCTCTACTACCTGTGGGACCATCTGGATTCAGAATTTGAACTCACTGAAAATGAACTCCATTATAGAACATATTTTTTGACCAGAGCTTGGGAAAAGGAAGGGCACGGACTTAATAGATAAAGAGGGTGAAGCAAGGCAGGGCACTGGGAAGCTAACTAAAGGGAGAAGGAGAGGTGCTCCAGATGTCTTTGTGAGACAGCAATGGGCTTGGAAGCATGGAGTTAACTTGCAAATGCTGAAGGTTTTGCATCTTTCTCATCACTTCCTAAAATCCAGATGGCTACTTCCATGCTGCCCTTGTTCTCAGCACACAGGAGAGAGGATGACTTTTGCTGTGCATACATGTAAATCCAGATGCTGAGGTTTATCCCAGATAACGGGAGCCTGCTCTTGATTGCCACGGTGACAGAACAGCCTCTCAAGTCTCCTTCTCTCAGTGTGAAGAAGGGGACTCCATTGCCACATGCTGGGATCAGAACAAAGATAGCTGGTCTCCCAGAGTGGCCGAATATAGCATGTTTTCAGGAGATTCGATGACTGGAGCTGTGTATGATGGTAATTCTGTGATACTCTTCCAGCTTCCAACACTAGACATGAGGAGTTCACAGCTGGGTGTCATAACTTTGAGTCCAACTTTTTCGCAGTTACTTTTCCATATGAATGATCCTACCAGTTCACACCAAGAGTCTGCTTACTCATTCACTACCTTTCTTCTGTAGTCATAATTGAAGGTCCAGGGAAGAATAAGAAGTGCAGGCAGCCACGAGGGAAAGCAGACAGCCAGCTCTACTGGTCAGTGCCCTCCAAGTCCTCAAATGCAAATGTCCACCCATGCATGGCAAATCTTGCCCTCTGCTTGAGTGGCCAGGTGAAACTGAAGATTAAAAACCTGTGGTTATGGCTTTTTTAAGTAACAATAACAACTACACCCTCTTTCCCCATATGAGTCGGGACAAACTGTCTTTGCCATCCACACACCTGCTTCCCTAGGCAGTCCAGTTCCTTTGGTTCTGTGATAGTTTTGTAGTGTTTGCTGCCACGATGGTCCTTGTCTATATGATAACATCAGTGTCTTGTCGACATAGGATACATGACTGCTAATGACTCTAAATGATTTATTCCAAAAAAGGACTTAATTTCCTCTTCCGTTCAGCCTGGATAAGACTGTCTGTTGTGCTTGTCAGCTTTAACATGCTTTGTGAATGTTCACAGACAGTCATTAATTCCTTTCCTGCACATAATGTTCTACTTTTTTCTTTCTTCGTTTTGCTCCTAAGGTGGAACATTGCTCACAATCTCTGGGGTGGGCTTTAGCCAAAATCGGTCCCTGGTTTCCGTTTCAATGAACAATCAAACCTGTCTGGTTACTTACTTGGCAGAAGAGACCATTTGTTGCTTGACCCCGCCAGCTGCTAATTTGTCTAATGAAGATTCTCAAGATGTCTCTGTCAGAGTAAATGTACTCATTAGCAGCAGCTCACTTCAGAATGTTCCTGCTGCAAAAAGCATCACCGCCTTTAATTACCAAAGAGCTTTGACACCTCTGGTTACCACTATTGAACTGGAAATCTTGGAGAGCAGCCTGCTCTTGAGCATCCAGGGGGTAAACATCACTGGATCCATGGCTAAGCTGGGAGACAGCGAGTGTGAGCTTGAGTTTCAACGTGGCAATGAGTCTGCAATGTTTTATGAGTGCTCTTTACCACTGAGCTGCCTGGAACCTGGGACTTACCCTGTCCAGGTTATCCAGAGACAGCTCGGATATTCTCGTGTGACCGCAAGGCTGCAGACCATCACAGTAACTCCACGAATAACCTCCATATTCCCATTACAGGGCTCAATCTGTGGTGGGATGTTACTTACTATATCAGGTACTGCTTTAAAATCCAGAAGAGGTTTGGTACAGGTCATCCTGGGCGACAAGTATTCCTGTGAGATCCAGAGCTCTGACAACGATACCATTGGTTGCGTGGTCCTTCCAGAGACACAGCTTTTGCCTTACCAGTGGTGGGCTGAGCCATTTTGGGCCCTTAATATCACAGTGACTGTCAATGGGATCAGCAGTGTCTGCCTTGGGGACTGTACACTCCACCTTCATGAGCAGTTGACACCCCTTGTAGATTTGATGACCTGGGAGACCAATGGGATGTTCACTGATGTGACCATCGAAGGACGGAGGTTGGCGTGGCCAAGTGACAGCCCTGCGGTACGTGTGGATAACCAGGCTGTCTGCAAGGCGACTTTTTGGAACACGACCAGCATCAGGTGCCAGATGGACTGCATTGCCCCAGGGGAGCATAACATCTCTGTATCCAACAGCGTAACTGGACAAGCTTGCTTCAGAATGGCACCCAGTGTTCTCACCACCACGCCCAAGGTGCACCAATTTTACCCCCAAAACTTCAGTATCAATGGTGGAGGCCTGCTTACCCTAGCAGGCTCAGCACTGAAAGGAAGGAACGAGACTTCTGTTCTCATTGATCAGCACCCATGCCTCATCCTCAATGTCACCTGTGTAGCTATCCAGTGCAGAGTCCCCCCAGGCAATGGCACTAGGGCTTTGAGTCTAACAGTAGATGGCATCTCCTATGATATTGGAAAAATTAATTACAATGAGGAGTCTACACCAGTTTTCCTTTCTCTTGTTGCAACTGGTTTTCTTTTAACAATAAACGTATCACAAGTCACAGAGTTGGACACCATCCATGTGTCTGTTGGAGGCACTACTTGTACGGGTGTCACCATCACCCGCTCTGATTTGCAGTGCTCAGCCCCTCTGCTCCCTGCTGGTGAATACCCTGTGCTGGGTCTGGATGTCCCAAGAGGATGGGCTTCCTCCAACCTCACGTTCGTCTCTCAGCTGATGGTGACATCTGTGTATTGCAGCTGGGGTGAGTCATGAAGGGATCTTTCTCCAAGAGATGCTGTGTGGTGGATTGCGATTTTTTTTTTTTTCCCTGCATGACAGAGAAAATGATGAGTTTAGAAAGATATTCCTGTTGATAGCTGGCTGTTGGGCTGTATCTTAAAAGTCATTTTCTCTTCTTTTCCAAGGTGGCTTGAATGGAGGTGTGGTTCACCTGCATGGAACTGGTTTTTCCCCAGGGCAGACTTCGGTCACCATCTGCGGCAGCACCTGTGAGATGTTGGGCAACACAACGACAACAGACCTGAGCTGCCTCACCCCACGCTTACATGGTCAGCTAAGACTCGAAATCTGATGTTGTGTTAAAAACATCCCCTAAAACACTATCTTGACCCAAAGCAGAGAGTGATTGCAGTGTATATTATCCTGTGGGAAAAGAAAGTAGAAGCACCTCTGGAGAGAGGAGAGCAGCCAACATAGCACTGGCTTCTGATTTTTGAGCTGATTCCAAAGTCCACTGATGTCAGGGGGTGTTTTTGCATCTGTGGCCATGGGCTTTAGACTGGATCCACTGTGTGCCTGGGGCCAGAGATGCCACACACACTTCGTGGCTGTGGCACAAAGAGACAGCAGTTCCCTACAGCAGCTGCTCTTTGGGAAAACTGTCTCACAGAAAATGTGTATGAGGGCAATGGGGCTGGAAACTCCACTACCTTATGGCTACCTTAAAGCGTCATTTTTTGGGGTGGTGGTTTGGCTGCATGATGGGACAGCTTCAGTTGGGATAGGGGTTTGGTGGGACAGGGTGAATGCCTGGAAGGGTGAATGATACACTATGGCCAGTTTGCACCTTTTGGAAAGATGGAATTGAGGATTTGAATTCTTAGAGAGCCATATGAGATTGTTCCACAGGCGGAGAATCCTATTTAACCGGAGAGAGGCAGCACTGGAGGGAATGCTGCTGACTCCAGCTCTCTCGAAAAGAAATAACCTTACCAGTTTTGGACAAAACTCTTACAAATGGGCATGTGCTTGAACAAGACGTATTTCCTCCCTCCCCTGTTGGCAGCACAGAATTAAGCTCCTGTTGTCTGCAAAAGGCAGTATTTAAGATTTTAAAATCTCACCCTGAGATGTATGCTATTCCCCAAACCCTATGTACAGAGTGATCACCTTGGTGCTGAGGCATGGCAACGCTCGGTGGCACAGTGCTCCAACAATCCATAGATTTGATGCTAGGAAGAAAATCTGGAGACCTACGGAAATCCTTGCCTTTCTGTGGCCATCCAAGTGACCAGAGAGATCTTCTCCTTTGAGGGCCTGGAAGAAATGTGGCTTTGAGGGTTTCCATCAGGGTAGATTGCCAGGGTTTTGCTCAAAGGTGTGGAATCTCCATCCTTGGAAACAGCCAGAAGTTGATTAATTAGCTGCTGAGAAACCAATCTAACAGGAAATTCAGTGTTGCTGTGGGCAGGGGTTAGGATGAGAGGTGTCCTGAATTCCTTCCAGCCTCAGTTATTCCAAAATTCGAAAGTTTCTCTTGTCTTTCTGAATTGTTCACTTCCTCATCTGTGAAGAATATCAGAATTAAAAAAAAAAAAAAGAGGCTGTCAAACCAAATATCAGGCATTCAATGGGATTTGCATACAGCTCACAGAACTGTTTATTATATTTAAAAGACGGGAGTGCCAACCACAACAACATCAAAAAACAAAAATCAGAACATAAAACAGGGCATTCTGGTTATTTGAGGAAGAACAGAAGAATAAAATATAATCAAAGGAATCCTAACTGCAAAAACGTGAATAACTGTTCAAAATTTGCTTGCTGGTGTGCGGGAGCCTGGGGAAATCTCTTACATGCAGATCTGCAATGCATCTTACCGACACTAGATGTCAGCAAGCGAATGCTGATTGCTGCCCACTTGCTCGTTGAGGTTTTGGACAACAAGGTGCAAAGGGAGCGGTGTTTCCCGATGCAAATGGATACACAGAAGCTGCTTTGAGTCTGCTTGGAAGCCAGCCTCTCTCTCTCCTGCCATAGATTTTGCACCCTTGCAAATCTCAGCAGTTAAGTTACCAACGTTTTTTCTATAGTGCATGTCAATGATTTATTTACAGGATTTTTTTCACTCATTAAAAAAAAAATCCTTTATGGGTTTACTAGGCTATTTGCACTCACTAAGAGAGGTGTATTTAGCCTGTGTTCAAATGGGTGCTTGTCTACAGATGACATCAGTGCTGCTTTCCAGGCTGCCTTCCCCCCAGTATTTAGGGAATTACATCTCCCACCAGTCAGAGCATTAAGTCCAGTCTCACCTCAATCTTTACCTGCTGCCATTTCCCTGGCGGGTTTGTGTCTTGCAGCTCACACATCCTTTCTTTTGTAGCCTTCACCATATGAAAGAGGTGGCAAAGGGACTTTGTGGACATGACCCAAGAAGAAGAGCAGAGGGAGAGGTCTTGGGGCTGCAGGGCCCTTTCATTGCAAAGGCTGTTGTGGCTGGGTGGGATGTTTTGTTGCCATTTCCCAGCACTACTCATGGCTCTGGGGATGCTAAATGAAGAGCTCAAGCTGTGTTTCTCCTGCTGGAGCACACCATGAAGCAGAAACACTTCCCTTGCGTGGCTTGGGGATGTGGGGAAGCTTGGTGCCCAGGACTTAGTGCTGGGCCGTGTTGTGTTTGACCTGTTTATGATGAGATATATTGATGTGGGTATCCCAAGCTGGTCCAACTGGTTTACTTATGTGGTCAAATCCTTAGAATCCTACCTCTGCAGGTAGGGAATGTGGCTTGGTTGCCATTTAACAGGCAGTTTTCTAAGATGTGAGGAGCTGCTGGTCATCCATGAGCTGCCCCAAGGGGTCTTCCTTAGGAGCAGGGTTTGCAGCAAGGTTTTGGGTTGGCTGTTGGTATGACTTGGGCACACTAAGTACTGAAACGTGCTTCACTCTGAGCGCAAGGAAAAAGTGTGTAAGCCCAGACTCTTTTATGAAAACTGTTAGTTTTGTAAACTACAGAAAAATCAAGTTGGAACGGAGCTTAAATTTGAATTTCATCCTTAAGTTTTTTAAAAAATGGTGGTAAAATTGACAAAAGCAGACTCTCTTCAGTGAGAAACAAAACCCCAAACAAACCCGTAAGTCTTCAAAGCTCCTGTAAAGTGATAACTGCCTTGATCCTGAGAGCTCTGCCCTTCTCGATTTCTTCCTATGTCACCCATGTTGCAGTGCTGTTGAGGAATGCAGATACAGCTGTGGGGCTGCCCAGCTCAGGTTAAATTTCCAGAGCAAACAGCTGGTGTCTGTGGGATTGAATTGTGCTTCTGTGAAAGATGAGAAGGCTGGCACAAAGCTTGAGGCAGATGAGAAAGTAACTGAATATTTCTATTAGGTGATATTAGGGTAAATAATGTATGTGTATGTATATATTTTGCAATAAATCAATATTTGAGATTGTATGTTGGCCGTTGGGGTGAGGGCAAAGAAGGTGCCTTGAAAAGGAGATCAAATGATAGGAAGATGTATCAGTGAAAAACCTGAGTGTGATTTGCTTGGTTGCATCAGGATGCTTGGAATAGCAGCCTGGCTTTAGGGCTTCGATGTTACAGCCCTTGGGATCTTTGTTAGCAAATCCTTGGCCTGCCATTAGCTGGGTTACATTGGTAAAAGTAGATGTTTGGAGAAGTTAATTTAGATTAAAAACTAGAAATGAAATGAAGCTTTTTTAAAAGGAAGAAAGATATGCCTCGGTGTGGAGCTCATTGGAAATAGAGGAAAGAGCTTTGGTTGTAGCAATGAAAGTGTACGTAGGAGAGGTGCTGGACTAGGACCATGGGGAACTATGATGAAGGAAATGGGGTCATTTGTACAAGTAGATGCAGAAGATCTGAAGATGTGCTGTGGCAATTGAAATTTGAGTAGTGGCAAGAGTCTCTGATATTGAACGTGGAGACCAACCCAAAGCATCCAAACGGTCCCTTCTGCCCTTCAAATCTAGAAATGAAATTAAGAAAGAGGAAAAAAAAAATAAAAGCATATTGATTACATGGCAAGAGCGTTCTGACAGTGAGATCTATCAGGCAGTGGAATAGATGCTTGTAAAGTCACCTCTTGGGACTTCTGAAACCCGACTGTGCAAAATGAATGTCTCGTAGGGAGCAATTCTTCACAGGGAGAGGTTGGACATTATGACCTTAAAAAGTCTTTTTCTTCTCCCTTTCCTTTTGTTTTTTATTTTAAAATTTTATTTATTTTGTTTGTAACCTTTTTTTTCTCTGCTAAGTTAATGTTAGGCTCTGCTGCTGCTATGTGAGCGGTGGATAACCGGGGATATGTGGTTTGGCACCGGGACTCCTTGGGCAGTTATTCAACCAGTCTGCAGCTGCCCTTGGAACTCCTGTAGGGTTTAGTCTCATCACGTGTCCAGCAGTTGTTATTAAACAGTGACCCAGAACAAAGCCCTTGTGCTGAACAACCCAGGATCCTGGCTTAAGCCAGAGCATCCCTCAAAGAGAGGGTTGGGGGCAGTCGATCCCTACCCCATCACCAGCATGCAGAGATTTGGCTGCCATTGTGTCTGACCTCAAAAGAGATGCTGTAATGGGATGAGTGCATTAATCTCGGTGATGGGATTGTATAACATGTGATCAGCAGGTTCTCTATTTATAGGGTAGATAAAGCACAAAGAAGCTTTATTCTGGGGTTCGAACACTAACCAATTAATCAAGGAAAAGTGTTCCAGAATGAGTAGTCTATGTACTTTAAGATATGTGTAGTGTGTTGCCATATTTAATTGATTATTTATTTATTTATTTACTGTTGTGGCAGGAGATAATGGTAGCCTTCTATGACCAAGCAATATTTACGTTTAATGGTCAGAGGAAGGGGGCCAAGACTTCTGAGAAGAGTATTAAATCCTCTGGGAACTGGGTAATACGGGAATACAGAAATATCAGAACCTCAGGGGCCCTCAAGGAAGGGATGAGAAATGGAGACCTCGCCAAGCAGTGGTATCTCCATCAGATGGGCTGAAGCTGTAGGGTATAGAGGTGAAATCCCTCTCTCCTTCCACCCGAGAGGGAGAGAGCAGTTCCAGGAGTGTTTCTGGAATGCATGGATTAAGCAGAGTTTTCTTGAATTTTGCCATATTCCTTAGATTTGATAAACAAATACCTTCATTTGTCTGGTTTGAGTTAAAAAATGATTCCAATATTTGGCGGGATGCAGGGCCTTACATTTCTGATGTTGTCTACCTGGACTTGTACAAGGCCTTTAACATGATCCCCCATCACATCCTTATCTCTAAATGGGAGAAATAGGTATTTGAAGGCTGGACTATTCAGTGGATAAAGAATTGATTGGAAGATCAATCAGTTGTGCATTAAAAAGAACATTGCCA
>WBMW01003625.1:0-58700 GCA_013396635.1 Penelope pileata
ATATATATATATATATTTATATTGTGTAGAAACTGAGGAAACAGCTTTTATGTTTCCTGTTAAAGCAAGAAGATCCTCTTTGCCTCTTGAGTGAGCAATAACTGAAAACCAAACCCAGCATCTCGCCACAGTTGGCCATACACTCTGTTCTTGTGCTCTTGTCCATGAGAAAAAAAGTGGGTATTTCAATGGATTTGCATGCCATGTATTTCAGTTTTACCCAGATGTACATTCTTTCTTCAGACACTGGCACTCCTACTTTTATTATTGTCTGCAACAGAAAGGCTGCATCAGGAAACCTGAAGTATAAAGAATGCCATGTGTACCAAGGACATTAACCTTATGACTGTTTGTCCCTGGCACATTGTCATCATGCCCCTTTTTGTCCTTGGTAGAAGGGGAGATATGGGAAAATCGGTAACGTGGAAGCAGCATGGAGAATTGTTTTACCCCTTTGCCTTAGAAGATGGCCTCGGTGAGATCATTCCTGAAGTGCTGTGGAAGAACTGGCACTGTGATGGGAGGGCTCCACTTTGTGTTATCTGGCTGCAGCTTTTGTGAGTACAAATACTCAGGCTCTTCTCAAGGGACGTGAATAGCTTTGTATACGGCTTGGTAAATGAGCCATAGAGAACAGAGAAGGAATCAAATCGAGTGAAATAATCTTGGTGACTGCTGTGAACTCCTAATAGGGATATAAACAAGAAACAGTTTGTATGAGCTCTCATGTGGAGGTGTAAATTTCTTATCTCTACATGCTAGCAATGTCTGGGGCTTTTAATGTTTGAGATGAAACAATCCCTGACGGTTTGCATGTTCAAGAAACAGAGCTTATTTTATTTCTTACTCTTACTTTTGTTTTTCGTTTTCTTCTTTAGACGTGCAAGGGAATGTTTTGCATTTTAGTTCACATAGAGACATTTAAAACATCCTTCCAAATTTGTATTGTTATTCCTTAATTCAGATAGGAAGGAAGATACTGGTGAAAAGTTCTTGTGTATATTCATTGCCATAGTGATGTAGAGAGTACAGGAGGGACTTGTAAATAATATCTGTATTTTTTCCAGCTTTCCAACAGCTCCTCATCTCTTCCCTCTACCTCCCCCAGTGATGCCACTGCAATTGTACTGAGTTCTTTGTTTATAATAAAAGTAATGAAAATAAACTCTTGATCTTTGCATTCCAATAGTGTCAGTCTAACTTCCTGAGGTTATTTCTCAATCTTCACAAATATTTTTGTAGGAGATTTTTGAGCACTTCAGTCCACTCCAAAACCTTAGGAAAGCGTGATAGTTCCATGCAGATAAATACACAAAAAACTAGTTTTGTTAAAAATAGGGAAAATATAAAGCATATTCTCTGAGAAAGTGTAGAAAATTCTTATTGTGTATGTATGCATGTACATTTTGTTCCATTTCTACCTATAAGATACATTCATGACATGAAACAGTTTTTGTTTTTCAGGAGTTGTATCATGTTGAATGAGGGATAAAGTGGCTATGAGAAAACATTTTATCATGCTCTTCTCGTTATCCTTTTGGCACGTTTTAAAAGCCTGTGATTAGTAGGTTTTAAACAAAATCTTTTTTTCATTCACGGTTTTTCCAGTGTTCTAAACATAGATTTTGCTCCCTGCAGTCACTGGTCAAAAATTAGTTTGTTACCTGTCTCTGATTTCAATTGATTGATTTGCTGCAACGGTGGAAAGTGAGGCTGAGCTTTAATTTATCCAGGAGACAATCTATAACAGCTCACCTCTGTGCTTATTACCCACTTGCAGTTCACTTCCACTGCTTGAACTTTTAAATATATTCATGTCCATTACTGTGAGAAGTATTTCTGTGGCTGTTTCAGATGGAAAGTCAAAGGGCCAGAACATGTCTGGAAGGAGACAGTGTATACCTTTCATTAGTAGGCTGTTAGAGATGTAATTTTTTTTTTTATGACTAGATGAAAAAGGAACAGGGAAAAAATATATATGATTTAAAATCAAATTAAATACTTGTCTTAAGATGATAGTTTAGGTTTGGGGTGTTTCTTACATAAAAGGGTTCTTGGCTACATTTTTGAATAAAATGTCATTTTGATGTAAAGTAATATTTCATTTTGAAAATGTGAAAATTAAAGAGTTTGTTTTTCTTCATTCATAGTTTTTAAAGCTGAGACCATTAGCATAGTTCAGCTAACATTTGTGAACAGTTATCCTTGATTCCAAACAGTATTTTGGCAAATACTGTTCACTCTTAAAATTAGCCAACCCTACCACTTCTAATTCAGATACCTGACTGGATAGTTAGAGCTCTTTCAGAATCATAGAGGAGGGGGAGAGGTGTCTTCAGAAAGTAATTCAGCTGAGGTTTTCAGTTGTGTGTTCTGACTCATGTTTTCAGATTCCTGATGTGCTCTACTCACTCAATGCAGCTCAGCTCCTGAGCTCGGTGCCTAGGACATACAGCAACTGGGTAATGAAGTTTAATTGTCTTACACTTCTTAAAATGTCAAGATCACCTGGGGGGGAGGAGGAGGGGAACAAGCAAAAGCAACTCTGATATTGTCAATCCTTTGGAAAGGAACCATTGTTTGTTTCTGTCTTTTCAAAGTATTGAGCGCAATCTGGCGATGTTTTATGTATGGGCCACACTCCCAGAAGGCATCTTAACGCTAACATTAGAAATAGCCGGAAATCCACCATTCTTTCCAGAGGCTGTCATCCTCTGTGGACATCCACCTTCAAAGCCCACTCATTCTCAGAGTGCCAATTCTCAATTAATTTGAAAGAGTTACCACGCGGGATTATCAGTTGTTCAACAAAAGCGGTACCAAGTTTACCAGTCCCCCCAGCCCCAATTTGTGTTATTGCTGTGCATTGTAGAGAAAGAGGCAATGTTGATTTGGGATTATGTGAAAGGATTTGTATTTCTAACAGGACTGTGGGATGTACAGAGCCCTTGTGTTCTCCACAGCACTGCTGCTTGCAGGGTCATTAAGCATGGGGGATTCATTCTCCAGCTGGTGGGACTTGCTGTGGGTAGCTCCACAGAGCTGGCTACATTTGTACTTATTTGCACCACCTGGGTGAGCCTCTGGCCTGTACCTTGCACTGAATGTCACACAAGAGCCATTTGTCATGGCTGGACTATTGGTGATGCAGTGAATGGAGTAAAAATGGGAGAGACCTCAATGGTGGGCGTAGGTCTCTGTACCATCAGTGGTGAAGAACAGAATGAGCTGGCCTTTTTGTGTTGGAGTGTGAATTACTTCTTACAGCTCCTGTGAATGTTCGGTCATGTTGTGTCCTTGGGGAATTGCTTCTGTGGCTCTTAATTTTGTTTTCATTTTAACCTTTTCCCACTCTTCCCTGCAGCAGAATGATGTTTTTCTTCTTTACCTGGGAGCATTACTGCGTTGTTGGTTGATATACTCTTTTCTGAATCTAAATCCTGCTTCACATTGGAACTTTTCTATCTAAGATGTTTAGATACAGGTATTCCTAACCAGACACTTACATTTTTTAAGCATTTATTATTTTTAGGTGAAGGGCGGCCATATGCTGTTCATCCTTTTTAGATTTAGGAACAAATCCTCTCTTTTCCCACATAAGATTTATTTCTTTTCATTTCCACTGAAATAAAATTTTCCTTACTCTGTATTTCAGATTCTGCTTTTCCAGGGAGGAAGCTAGCACTATTTCTCTTACGTATTACATGCTGCTCTCTGAAAAGGTAGACTTGTTCATTCATGTAAGACTGTTCTGAATTTTACATGTAAGACACATCAGATGGGATAGGTAAATGTTAATTATAGGAAAGAGCACGAAAAGCTAGAATAGGTTTTAACTTCCCCTTTCATCTACAAAAAAATGATTGAAGATCAGTTCACATTAAAGGGGAGAAATGTTGTTTTAAAAATGTGAACTGAAACTGTGATCTCGCATGGATCATTTCCTACTGAGACGAAGTGACAGCAGTCACTTTGTAAAAAAAAAAAAAAAAAAAAAATTCTGAACAGTGATTGCAATGTGCCTGACATTGAAAAGCAATTCAAACTTTATGATATCTGCAGAGGGATGCTGCTTGTATGATTGTTTTAATTCCTTGTTCTAATGTCCTAGAAAGGAAATAGGTTCTGATAAATTTTGAATTACCAAGCCCACTGAAATCTGTAGCTGTCTTGTCTGTTATACGTGTCTGAAAGTTCTTGCAGAGTTATTTTTGATATCTAAGATTTTAACACACCAACTGTTGATTCTAGGAACCTTCTACTAGGCTGCATTACTTACTAATGGCCTTGTGTTTGAGCAAGTATCAATAGTTAGTTGATGTAACAAAGAATGCCTACTGCTATTATTTTATGTTCCACCATTAGTTGTTTCTTGATGTTTACTCAATTCATTTCAAAGATTTAAGAGGAATAATTTGCAATTTCCTGTTTCTCTTCAAGCATTAATCTTTCAGCGAGAGATCGTTAGCCCAGCCCTCTCGAAATGACTAATTTCTGTAATGTCTGCAATACTGTACCAATGACAGCTGTAGAATGTATAAAGTTGGTTGCTGAGGTAGTAATCCAGTTTATCTTTTGCAGTGGACTCATTAGTACAGGATGTTAAGGTAAATACAAGGACTCAGTAAACAAGAAAATGCGTTCTAAGGACCAGCAACCTAAACAGTTGAGTCATATATATTTTTAACAGTAGTACTTGAAGGAAGATCTGGGTTTATAAAGCTTGGTGAAGGAAGAGGAGATGGGTTGTTTCCCTTCTCAAGAGTCATTGAAAAGGAAAATAAGTATTCCATGCTGTATAGAAAACCATACAGCTAGGTGAAATATGTACAAAGATGAAGTCCACTGGGAATGAGCAAGCTTGGTCAAGTTTGTGCACTTGCCTTTTTTGCTGACAATCAGAATACGTTGATTGTGATGAATGACTTGCACCATGATGGATAAAAAATATACCTAATCACACAAATGTTCAGCTATGACATTAGGACTACTGACAGTCCAATAAACTCCACTCCACAGTCTAGTGAATAAGCTAGCTCAAGTTAAGTAATCTTACTAATGCGGCAGAAACAGTCATTGTATAATATAAAGCCCAAGGGATTTATTTTCCTTGCATTCTTATACATATAGAACGTTCCAGTAAGGGTACCAATATAGGTAGTTAAATGACAACAGTCTGATTTCTGTTGTTAAAATAATAAAAGTTAATGTAGAAGGGAAAGAACGTTGATTGATTTTTGCAGGCTGTGTCAAAAAGTGGACTTCTAGCCCTTCCTAATGAATCTAATTGCACTACTTGTGCCTAGACAATTTTGATACATATTCATTCAAGTGTTAAACTCTTTTTTCATATCTGACTTCATTTTTTGATTGCTGTGACTTTCTTAACAAGTGCATGAGGGCTGGAACAGTCACTGATAAAGATCATTGAAAATGGCAACACCAAAATAACAATAAACATGAATTTCAAATCCATGAGCATGTGAATCAGAACTGAGGACATAATTTTATCTTCAGAGAGAAAAACAAAAGCAAAGCAAATGACCTCAGCGTTCAAAAGAGTTTGAATTCTGAATATTTAATGTTCTCTGAGATTTGATTGTAAGTTGCCAGTAGACCAAGTATCTTTTATGCAACCTATTTAGTGAATAAATTTGAATAATGAATACATCAGAGAAGATCACAACCTTTTAGATTACAACTTCAAGTGATAAAAAGGATCAGCCATAATTTCTTAAGGAAATCTCTGTTTTGTTAATCTCTTGGTGGTTAGTTTCTGAAAGGTTCAACATGGAAAAGGTTGTTTTTCATCATTCAGGTGAGCAATACTCAACGTTTTAAAATTTCATTCTGACATATTCAGGCTTTGTTCATTTATTTTTATATTTGCAGCTTTATTTGCAACAGTTGCCGTCGGTTTTCAAAATTGAAATTTAATTTCAAGAAGTGATAATTACTGAAGTTGTTAACAAAGGTGCCTGGAATAGTTGGCTTTCACTCTACAGTAAAAATAGTGATTGTATATATTCAGTCTTTTGTTATAACCATTGATACAAGAAGTAGTAAAAAACTGGTCATATTCTTTATTTTTTTTCTAGAATTCCAAGCATTTATTTTAGACATCTAGGAAGATGAGCTTCCAGCAATTAGATTACTTCTAATTTTAGAGAGTAGTGTGGATGTCAGATGTTTTCTGTTCCTATAATGATGCAAAACAGCCATATGCCTAGTTAGCTGTCTAATTAAGCTTTGCATCACTGGAGCAACAAAAAAGACCTAGAGTGTTTATTGTTCACATGTTCGATGTTAATTCACCAGTTACACTTGTCAGCCTAGGAAGTTGAGAGATGAGTCAAAATGAGTCGAAATTGTTCCTTACTTTGAAGCAGCCTTGTTAAAATCTCTCTGATTACCCTCAATGTGTATTTTTATGAAGCATTGAAGGAAAAGAATTGCCAGGGCTCTGAGCTGAATGATGGAAGCAGTGTTTATGGCATGCCTTCTAAAAACTGAGGTACCCAGATTTCACTCTAGTTTTGCTGACAGGTAAAAAAGAAGATAGTGAAAGTAGATAGTGAAATGAGTATTTTAAGTAGATAGTGAAATGAGTATTTTGAATGTTGTCAAAATTCTGTCCTGTGTGGAAATCCTGCTGACAATCCTTCCATTACATCAACTATTGTTTTGTTCTTATTTACCGATATTGCTTGTCTGTTCTCTGCCTGCACATCTACTGTGTGCCTTGTTTCTTGTCTAAGTAGTACTTAGTTGACTGACTGGCCCAACTACCAGGCCACCGCACCCCACCCAAACATTTATGCAGAAAGGGTAGTAAGATTTTTTTCTTGCCAGCATGCCATCTTGATACAGCCTACGTTCTCAATGTGTCTCAAATTTTATCTGTAAACTTTACATACAGGTAAGGGAGAAATAAGAAAATGTACAGATCATAACAAAACCAGTTATTTCTCATGGCAGTATGTAGGGTAAAGCTTTCATACTAGATTTAAGAATGGCTTTGGAAGGATGCTATTATCTACTTCACACAGCACATTTTCCTGCAGCATTTTTTTTCCCAGTCTTCTGTTGCTGCCGCCCACACTAGTGAATGTGAGTACAGGAGGCAGAGTCTTTCAAAAGGTTTGGTTCAGCAATTTTGTGAGGTCTGTAGTCCATTAAATTGAGGGACTAGTTGAATCAAAGAGGCTGCACAGCCCCTAGTTTTACTTCTGAAAGCACTGGCCTAAGCAATGAAATTACATAAAAGACAGCAGAGCTAACCTTTTCTTTTTCTACTTTGGACAGAGTTCTGTTCTGCAGTGACAGAAAATTTCTATCAGGTTCCTTCCATACAGTCCTTTCAAGGCTCCCATAAAGGAATGAATACCAGAGCAGAGCCTTTACCCATTCAGTTTTCAGCTCTGTTAGCTTTCAATACCAGAAATGTATTTAAAAGTGGGTAAGGTTTGTTAACACTAATATACCACTGTCACTCATCCTAATCCAAAAGAATAAGACTATGTGATAGGATTTGCAATTCAAATGAAACCATTTTATTTCTGGAAAATAGGCTGTTTTGCAGAAAAAAGGCTGTATGAAGGATCACATTAACCTACAGCAATAATATTATAACAGTACTGTTCATGATACTATAGTTAGGGCTGCGCCAACTGGTTCATTTATAAGCCTTCTCCTTCCCTTTTTGAAATATCCAGCTGCTTCTACCCCAGCTTCAAAATTTTCTGGTTAAAAATCTCAAATACCAAATCTCTGGTTGTTACAAAACAAAATTTTGTAGGTAGAGCTATAATCAGTTTTATTTTTAAATATTTTCAAGAGTTGTTTTTTTTTGTCTTTTTTTCTGTCTTTCCTTAGCAGAAATACAGATCACCCTGTTTGTTCTCAGTATGTTGGATGCGCACAATTACAGAGCCGTACTTTTGAATTATTTAACTTACTTAGGAACTTTGCCGTTTTGCTCACTTCTTTATTCTAGAGACTAGAAAGGGCCAGATAGGATGAATTTCAAATGTCTTTAAACATATAGCTACACAAAACAGTAGATTTCATCTGTCCCAAAGAAATCGTCACGGCTGACAGAAGAGTTCATTGATAAAGAGTCTGGGCTTCATCCAGTCGGAAAGTCACTGTGGGAATAGTCCTCTATCTGCTGTTACGAATCAATGATAATTATATAACTGGACATTTTGAAAACCTTTTAGGTTAATAGTCAGTGGAACTGTAAATTACTAAGTTAAAAATAGAGCTAATAAAATTGCAGCATGTCCGACCAGATAAGAACAATGCCAGAGGTATTGATCTTAACATTAATGGCTGATGCTGTCACTGATGTTAATGTTCAAACTCTCAGTAACAACACTGCTATGGATATGAAACAACTGGATCCCAGGGCGTATGAGAGGAGAATATGCCTTATAGTGTGAGTGGATAATTGAACCTGACTTTCAGAGCTAGACATTGACTTACAGAGAATGGGACTGGTTTCGGTGCCCTTACAGCAGTTATGCTATGGAGTAAAAAACTGTGTGTGATCAAAAAGGTGGAAGTATTCTAACTTGGTATTAGGCTTGGTAGAGGTCAGAGATGTAGGCTTGCAACAAACCAAAGTGATCCTGAATTCATCTGTACAAAATCTGAAGTGTATTTGGAACAGGAGCTTGAGGCTTATAGAAAAATTCAGCTTTAAGAAATGGTTACTGTTGAGCAGATCTGAAAAGTCTTGAAAAACGGTGCATTCTTTCCACTTCTGAATGTGTGATTTACTGCTGGAGAAGGCAGTTACCTGACCTTATGTTCTGCTTCCTAGATCATGAAAGTTTTGTTTAAAAATCTGGGAGGAATTAGCATAGAATTCATCATGCTAGCTAGAATACTTATTCTGTCAGTCACAGAAATGACCCAAAACATGTTTTATTTTTTGCTATAAAGCTCATAAAGGTGTGCTTCTGTATCATAATTTGTCCGAAGATGACATATGGGAGTTTTTGTCTGTGTGCGCTACAGGCTAGCACAGGGAAGTGCAAAGTCAGACCAATGCTTACAGGTACTTTTCTAGCAGTTCAGCGCTCCAGTTTTATCCTTAAGAAAATCTTGCCAAAATATTTCAGGGTGTGTGTCATGAACTGCTCCCCAGCAACTATTTAATGTGCATGTGAATGTGAGCATGTGCCCAAACAAACACATCTAAATATTTATATATGTACTTACATTTTTATACTCATCGTGTTTAAGAAATAGGATAGATGAAAATACGTTTACGGTGTAATTACATTAGTATACACCAATGTATGTGTTGATGCTTGTACAAATACGTGGGTGTATGTGTGCATCTCTGTCTATATTCTGCCTGCTCTGTACAGTAAGTGAAACATGGAAAAAAGAGTTCAGCTTCAGGGCTAAGGATCTCTTATTAACTCCTGTTGTGACTCCTGTCCTCCAGTTTATGACTGAAGTCATTGAGCCCAGACTGAACTTTAACTCCCATATGCAGAAGGAATTGCTCTTCAGTGGCTCTATTAATGTCATCTTACAACTTTTGAATCCCACTTTTTCACTGAAGTATAGAAAAAATGAATTTAGCAGCCCCTGTGTTACGGAAAAACATTAGATCGTTGTCTAAGAAAAGAGTGATGTTTCGAATGCACGTTTTGCTGTGAGCACATCAGCTTGGGACGTGGGAACACTGAGTTCCTGGAACTGGAATGCTGTCTGTCCACACGGCAATGCGGGCTCCGAGCAGCTTGCTTGGGAACAGCCAAGGAGATGCAGTGGTGGACAGAGCTGTGCTCTCCCTGTGACTGAGCCATTTGCTCTGCGTTATCAAGAACCTGGGCCAGCATTAACACATAGTGTTGTCTCAGTTTCTGTGGCTACTTCTCCTTAGTAATATAAAGCCTCAAGGATTGTTTTCTGGTCCTGAGGCCAACTCACCCAGCCTGGGTTACGTAGCATGGCTAAAGTCACTCTCACAGAAAGGAACGACTGCGTCTGAAGTGCAGCTGGGAGTTGTTCTTGTTCAGGCCAACACCTGGGCATTGTCTTGCAGAGCACTGGGGCTCCTGCGACCAAAGTGGTGTCACATACTTCTAGTGAGACTTTAGCAGCCTGGACAGTATGTGAGGACTTGGACTCATTCCCTGGCCCTATTTGGTTTGCTAACGTAGAAAGAATCTCTGCCTTTGCAAAGACCTGGCTGTTGAGTTGACAGTTTCTTCAGTGTGCACTCAAGAGTTTAACAGGATAAAGGCTGGGTGAATCTAGCCTTTGGAAATGTCCAGATATGTGCTTAATTCATATTTCTTTCTTCCTCTACCCTAGCCTAACCTGCTTAAAAATATTTAGACTGATTGTTTAGAGGTTAAAATCTGTTCATGTGTAAATTTGTGTCACTTTCCAGTAACTTTTGAATCTGCTTGCTAGCTCAGCTAACTTTGGCAAGAGTTAACATTTTAGAGGTCTTAAATTACTGCATGTTGTGTGAAAATCAGTAACTGGTAAGGGTGAGGGCTCCAAGTGAATGATTCCAGCAGGAGAAGGCTGGGATGCCTAAACTCATGGGTTTAAAAGGCTACAGCAATGAATATGAGCAACTGTGATGCTTGTCCATTTGGTAGACAGCTGAGAGTATTGACTGGAAGAAGAAGAAAGCTGTAGGGCCCAAGAGGCAGGAGAGGACAGGATGGAAATCTAGAGAAAAGTAGGCTTTCTTAGCCTAAACAATCAAAAATATGCATGTTTGTTTTATATTCTGAAGAGTGTGAAAATTATTTTCTTAGGTGGTAGAGGCTTACTTGGGAGGTAAAGATTGTAGCATTTGAGTGTCTGGTCCAAAAGGAGAATCCGCAATCCAAATGCCACGTGCATTGCTGTCGCAGAGGAGCCGTGCAAAGAAGGAGGCGTCTGAAAGGGAGCACGTTGAAGAAGATGATGCTTCAAGGTGTATATATATATATATATATATATAAAATAGGTTCTGAAGACAGGAGTACAGAGGAGTGTATCCAGTCCTTATCAGCCTCTGAGATTTAGGTGCGTAAGTCGCTAAGATTCCTCCTGAACTGAGTGGGAACATTTCTAAAAAATGCCTTTTTTCTTGAAGAACTGAACAGAGCTCGTTCCTTTATTTTAAATGGCAGGCAGTGGAAGGAATTATGTAGTGTTTATGTATTTTATGCAGTGATGTGAAATACAGGCAAAGGCTTGGAACTAGAACCCAGGCTGCCCCTTTCTTAGTCAGTGACATAATTATTAGACTTCAGAAACGTAGTCTCTTGTATGTTTTTTGTGGACCAACGAGTCTCATATTTTACTGGGAAACATGGCAGAGATTCAACGAAAAGGCTGAAGAATGCCCTTTCCAGTCTGCTGGTTAGATCATTCTCCTGGGTGGTGGCAGATGTAAAAGAGAATGACCTGGGTCTCCCACATTGTAAGTGCTCTGACAACTAGATTCTTGCATGAAAGCACAACTCATGGTCTATCAGGAAGCAGTTTTTACAGCTACATTTTGCAAGGAGCTTTTTCCTCTTGAATAGATATGTGAATTTATATATTTACAAATTAAGTACATTTATTAGATCGACTCTTCCAGGGGTGACAGTTTCATTTCTGTTTTCTAAATCCTAATTGAATCATGTAAACCAGGTTTTGACCTGTTTGGCCTTGTTAAGATGTCGCTGTTGTCAGGCATTGACTTTTTGTAGCTGTGTAAAAGACTATTTCCACTGTTCAGCTGATGTGGTTTAAAGAAGCTTGTTGTACCCTGCAGTGAAATGCACTGAACACTCACGTAAATCAGCTACCACATCTCAGAAAATGAGCAGCTTGATTGCTAATAGCAAACATTTGCTAGGAACGGCATCTTTAGCTGATCCAGCACTTTGCAAAATGAATGTTTGTCAAGTCAAAAAGAACATTTAAGTAGAGTATCATTTCTGCTCATTCCACATGCAAGCATTTGGAATGAAGGCAGCATATCTTGCAGACAAATAAAGATCTTCAATTTGAATCACTACTGTAAAACTGGTAGAGAGCATTAGCCAAATGTTCCCCTTGTTACTGTATCCTCTGTGCCTCTGAGCAAGTTAGTTCAGTCAGAAGGACTGGTTCTCACAGCTCTGCTTCCTGCACTCAGATGTGGCATGTTCCAAATGCTCATGAGGTTTTACTCTAGTTACCAAGGTATTTGCAAAGCAAAACAAATTGCACCTGAAAATGTTAATGTACAATCTGATTGCCAAATGTGTCTATTTTAGAAGACATTAAATTGGCTTGCCCTGCCTACCATTCTCAGGCAGTAGCTCTAGTTGTCACCATATGGGATTTGAACTGTGCTTTCCTCAGCAGATTCCTCTTGCTCAGAACATCCTGTCTAAAGGTGCGTAAGAATGAGACGTGGATTATCTAATGGGGTTTTGTGGTTGTTGAATATCTAATTTAAATGATTATGCATTACGCTTCCTCAGTACCGAGCAATGAGTCCTACCTACAGGGTACCCTGCTTCAGGGATTTTCTGCAATTTTCAATTTTCAGACCTAAAAGTATTTCTTAGTAATGGAGCAAGTTCAAGCCTACTGGCAATAGCTGTTTCCATTAGTAACTGAGTATTTATGATTCAAGGGGACAACAAACCTCACGTTTAAATCCACAGGTGTGTATATGGAGAAGTGAGACATCAAACAGTATTGGTAGATCCGAGTTGTACTGCCCTGCCGTGCTTTGACTGGCTTCACTGGTTCTCATACAGCCTTGCTACACTGGGTTCAGAAGTACAGCACATCAGTTCAGGATTCTGCCTACAATACACAAGTAATGACTCTAGCACAGTGCCTGTTACTTCTATCATAGTACCCACACAACTGGATATATATATATATATTTACAAAAATACTTATTCAACAAGGTGACTCACTTGCAAGTACATCAGTGATTTGCTTTCCTGAGTAAAGGAACATTATAGGAAGTACCATTGAAATTATGTCCAAAACCCCTTCTGTATTGCAGAAAATGACTCAGTTGAGCCTTTAGCCCAGTGGCTGTTTTCCGGAACACCTCAGAGGCTGAGCTGTTATATCCTTTAAAATATAAATATTAAATCAAGCTTACCATCATTTGGCAAATGTCACTGTAGTTTTTCAGTTCTGTGAAGCTAAGGCTACAGGTTTGTAACTGGCAAAATAGCAGGCTTTATACCTGGTAGCTGTTTGAGGAGGTGTAGTGCCAATGTAAGTAAATATGACTCTTTTCCGAATGCGCAGACTTGAATAATGAATGCAGTGATGGAGGGATCTAGCATGATTCTAAAAGGTTATTAGTGATCAAATGTTTGATTGCCTTCTGGCTACTTTTCATCCAATATGTTATTGTAGACATGATAATGAATCCTTTATTCTACTATAAATCAGAAATAATTCATCCGAAGCCAGCAGAGTCAGACTGGAAATGAGCTAGGAATTTGGACAGTGTTAATCCAGGCAGCTGGAAATCAATGGTGTGGGAGACTGAGTTCTCCTGTGGCCAACGTTCTCCTGTGGAACGTCAGTGTTTAAGTAATATGTGAACAACACAATTGTACTCCTCAAACCGTAATTGTTCACCTCACTTTAATTTCCATCTTTGTGACTCTGTCACATTTCCTTTTTAGAAGTAAATACTTGAGTTCCTTAATATAACGTATTTTAACTGTGAAGTTACATGTTTATGTAGCAAGATAGCTAACATTCGTTCAATGATCATATGTGCAAATAAAATTAGAGAAAAGTCCAATTTCTGGATATGTTAGAAATAAGAAAATAAGGTAAAATGATGTCTCTGCATAATTCCATGAGTCTTTTGTCTAAAATAATGTATGAATTTTTATAAATATAACAAAAAATCAAACTTATGCGAATAATGCATAACAGCTGCTGAGGAAAGCTGACAAAGAAAGGCTTTGATTTTCCTACATTTACACACGGCTAACTATGTGGTAGAGTTGCATCATTGAATTAAATTGGAATTCTCAAATCTATGAAGTTGTTTATGTCCATATATTGTGTTGCAATAGTAATTTTTTGATTTTTATCTGATACTTTTATAACAAATGAAGAGATCAAACCACTGCAATGTTATGGTAAACTTGAAGCAAAAATGCTCGTGAAAATATTTTCTCACTTGAAATCGAGTGAGGAGCTGTGTGGGAGGGTTTTTTTAATATGCATTTGAATTCAGAAAAGAATATGGGTTTGTAAACAGGAAATTCACTTTTGCAAACTGCAGTGCCAAACACGTTTTGGTACATACAGAAATTGTCATAAACCACTTTTTGTTAACAGAACTACTACAGCTATAATGCAAAGATTACATTTTGGAAGAGCTCTATGGAAGTTCTGCAAATGAGGGCATCAGGCATTCTACCTCACACGAATTTTATTTTGTTAGGAATCTTGTTTGGTAGATTTCAAAATATTTTCTTGTTTTGTACATTTTTGAAATATGCCTTTCTGTGGTGATAATCAATTTCGATCTGTATTCAGGAGGGAGGGATCTACATTTTTATGAGAAAGAGAACGGGAAATAAGTGTGTATGTTATTGGAATAAAACCATAGAAAGTAGGAAACAAGGTTCAAAGTAGGTAAGTGAGGGGACTGAAGTGAAAATGATACTTTCTGAGACAGGATGACACTTTTTGATGATTCTCAAGATAATCCTTTTGAATTAATGGGAGAAATTGAATGTAATTTGGATAATTCATGTGCTATCTGAAAAATAAAAGGTCTTGGTGGGATTTTTCACCTTTTACTTTCTTTAACCAGCATTAAGATACTCAGCTGAGAGTTTTTCTTGTGCCATTGTTTATTCTTTCTTGACCTAAAACCTATGCCAATGCAAGATTTTTATACCAGAGAGTGTTAATGCTTGCCCTGCTGAATAGCTCTTTCTTTCACATAAGGTAATTTCCATGTGTGCTGCCCAGCAGGGTATTTCAGCTGAAGAATCGATATGATGTTGGATATTTAATTCGAAGGTTCATATAACAGGTTTGCTATCCATGCAGTTTTGTATTATCTGGAAGGAAAGTTTTTGACATATGTAATTGTCCACCCACCATTGAAAAATTCAGACACGCTTCATAATTATATGGAGAAACATTATGGGCTCAGCTGCAACATTGACTGTCCAAAGCAAATAATGGAGACTTGGCTGCATACTACATTCTCCCTAATAAGACATTAGCAGGGAGAGAGAAATAAGACCCATGTATGAAAAAGTGGTATGGCATTTCATAGAAAATGATAACCTATGTGAATTATGGTGCAGCTTACTTATATAGGTATGTTTATTCTCAAATTCAGTGAGACAAAAAGTTTCATAGAACAGAACAGTTTTTAATTCTGTAGAATTTTTACAGTAATTACTTCAGAATTCTAATAAATTACCTGTTCCTAACAATTAGTTCATTTTAAAGGACTTTTATTTTGTTCTGTCTTATTAAATTCTAACAGATATTTCCATGTGAATGTGAATTCCGTGTTTGGAAGACCTGTTTTTCTCAAAAACAGAGGAAAACATTGATTTCAATGGGATCCATTGATTTCAGGGATCTCAATCTCCTTTTGATAAATTTTAAGTTTCTCATTGCAGAATTGCTGCTATTCTGTTATTGCCCATTTGTTCATCAGCTTTACTGGGACTGAAGAAAAAAAAAGAAAACACCTCTCTTCTGTTTGTGTGCTCCAGTGTTTCCCTGTGGGTTCCTTATGCTCTTTTGGGTTCCCTTCCTGAAACCTCAGAGACAAATGTTGTGAGAGAGACTTAGGTTCTTTGCCTTTTGTACTGTTGGGCCAAACTGTTTTCTGTTCTGTCAGAGCAGCTGCTGTGAAGAAATTCAGAAATCAGTGAGAGCAGGGTTTTAGATGATAACTTTGTGTGCTCCTGTAGCATGATATGGGGCAGGCAAGAGGTTTCAGTGCAGTTGTATATTAGGAAAGGTTTTGGATGAAGATGTGATGTCCAAACATATATGTTTATTGATACGCCCAGCACTTACTGGTAAAAGGTACAGGATAATAGAGATCATGTTTTCTCCTAGAAAATCATATATATTTTTTTTCTAATTTTTCCTTTTTTTTTCTTTTTTTGGTAAAAATATACTTTAAATTAAAATATCCTGGCAACTTCTGCTACAGTTGTTCTCTGTATTTTTGGTCATATTTTATCTATCAATGGCTATCCTTGTTGTGCCTACAGATGACTTGCAGCATGCTGAACAACTTTCTGACATTTATAAATAGGCCTGACACTTCATGCAGTATGCACGTGCATATATAGATGCCACTGAAGCAGCATTTGATGAAGCCCTTGGTCTATGTTTCTGAGTTGAGACCGTTATCGTGCATGATAACGGTCACATATGTTTGAGAACTAATAGTCTGCAAAGCTAGTTTTACTTTTTGCCTTTGCAGGTCTGGCGTTCCTTGATTATAAGAACCTAGTTTTCCTGTGTACATGGTAGCTGCATTCTATGAAAAGTTTGCTTTGGTTATTCCAACATATGTAGTTACATATGTAGTAGTTGCAGCTCAGTTGTAGCAATTTGTACAGAGGAATATGTGTAAGTATGTGTGTTGAGGTGAGTGTACGTTAGCCCAAGTACAGCCTCTGCTGAAGAAAGCCAAGATTGCTGGGAAACTATATATGGACTTACCTGGATCTCAGTTTCTCACAGGTTTTTATTGTGTATATATTGCAGTATGTCTCAGACAACCTGCCATGTGGAGAGAGGTTTGATGTGATGGGTAAATGCATCACATGGTACGGATTTACTTGTTCCTGTTTCTTATTTCTCAGCTGAGGTTGAGACACCGTTGCAAATTGAACTTCTGGAAGAGAACAACAGCAACAATCTTAATCTAAATACTCCGTAAAGAAGGCAAGCTTTTGCTGTGTTTCACTAATTTTTGCCAAAGACGTGCAGCTGGCTCTTTGCATCTTTCTAGAAAAGCTTAGCAATAGCTAGGCATCACTTCTGACAGACCACTGTGGCTTGAGACTCCTTGGAAACTCACAGGGATTGATTCGATGGAGAGATTTTCCATCAGACTCCCTGGGGCATCTGTGCTTCCAAAGAGAAAGGTTTCACTGCTCTGCCTGCCATAGGGGAAGTGTGCTGCGCTTCTCTCTTCCAAAGAGGCGGTGCTGGAGCACAGCCTGCTTACTGCTTCTAGGGAAGGATGCTGGAACCCATCTCCTCCTTGTACTTCCCAGGCAACATCTCCACTGTCATCAATGGTTTCTTGCATCTTCATAATAGCCTACAGTACAGGAATCAATTTGGGTTTTAATTTGAGTTACAGGAAGCTTTTCAGTTGTAGCCCGTGTTACACACGCTGTCGGTCTGCTCTGATCCACAGCTGCCTCAAGCTGCTGTACATCATTGCCTCTAAACCTGTAACATTTACATGAGCACTTACTGAGTTCTGCAAAGAAATCTAAAGACAAAATACAAGGAGTACCTGAAGCCAGTTGTCATAGGCCTGCCCCAGAGCCAATTTGCATTCCTCCACTTGCTCCTGCCAAGATGTGGTATGAGGAAGGGGGCTTGTAATTCTGAAAGGTTTCTTTCAGAAGGTTGCTCAGTCAGAAGGCCTCACAAAGAGTTTTTATTGAAATGAGAGAGAAGTCCATATCAGAATAAGTCTTTACAGGGTAAATCTGTCTATCCTCCCAAATTAACTATTTAGAAATAAGATATGATTCTGTCTGTCAGAGGCTGGGCTCAGAGAGCGGGTCTGTAGCGTTCTGGCCAGAAGGTGCCCAAAGAAAGCCCTCAATCAGACTGGAAGGCATAGAACTGTCTGTTCTGCTTTGATTTTACCCTCTTACCTTCAGCCAGCACTAAAAGATTCAAGAGGCACAAACTGTCAGTTTAGGATTTATTTGGGTCACAACCCTCTCATTTTACTGTCCCTTTCTCTGTGCTTTTCTCGTTCTGCAGCTTTGCCTGTGATATTTGCTTATTTAGTTGCTACTGCTTTGTAGGACTCATCAGTATGATTGAAGAGTCAGAAGAAAAGGCTTGGGAGCTTAGCCTCAGTTCTTGGGAGAGGTGATTACGTTTCATGGTAACATAACATTGAGAATAGAGAATAAAACTTGTTTTAGGCAAACACTAACTAGACCTAATTAAAAATAGTGGGGTTTTTTTTGTTTTTATTTTTGTTTGTTTTTGTTTGAATTGCTAGAGACCATGTGGAAATAAATCAGCAACCATCTGTATCTTTTCTTTTTTACACTGTCAGTGAATTATCTGACACTTAGAACTTTGTACCCTAGCCCAAGAAGTTGTGCCTATGAAATGAAGGGGCCTTGTGCCTGTGGTATAGAGATACTTTTGCAAGCGTGTGTTTTCCACTCACGTGGGTTAGGTTGCTCCTGGCGTCTGAACGGCCATTTCTGTTCTTGCTGTGAAATACCTGCTGTATGCTGGCATCCCACCGGCAACTTGAAACTCCAGGTGAGCTGAGGAGGTGGGAAGTGGAGGGGAAAAATGAAACTTGCAGAGATTTCTCACTTGTTGTTGTAATCTTGGTGTTGTTTTTGGCTGTAGTGCTATGAATTTAACATTGTGTGTCTGCAGATACTGTATCATGAAGCACAACATGGGAGGGAACGTTTAGTGCTGTCTAGGTTCTGTGCACGGTAGTCTGCCTTATTTCACTATGCTCACAACTTTTGCAGTTAACTGTTTTGATTTGTCATGTTTTATGGGAAAGCACCGTTGACTAAAACAAGACACTGTGCGGTAAGTTAGAAGTCCTGGCTCGCTGGTTGTGTCTAAAATGCTGGGGCCCACTTCCAGGATGACAGCAGATTAATAACCTTGTTGCACACTGGGACTGTTCTTCCAAATGGTGCGTACCCCGATTTCTGTCAGAAAGGAGCATCAGATGAAGGGTTATGGAATGAAGTATTTTCTTGTCTTCAATCAAAAGCTCAGGACCGCAATATGTGCTGTGAAGAACCAAGCTGCAGTTTAGAGCCAGCCATTCTTAACTGTTGGATCTAGAATCTCCACTGCCTGAGATCTCATCCCAGCTTTGTGCTTGGCTTTCTGTGCAAACCTGAGGAATTTGCATTAGAAATGTAGTTTAATGTCTAAACCTGCTGCATAAGCATGTGTAATGTTCTGGTGAGCGGTAGCACAGAGGAAAGATCTAGGGGCCAGAGGGGACTGTGAAGTGAGCAGTAGTCAGCATTGTTCTGCTGCTGCAGAGGAAGAGTTTTGTTCTGAAAAGTATTGGAAAGAATGGCTCTGGAGCAGTATTTCCCATGCTCTACTGAGTGCTCGTGAGGCATCTGCAATGCTGTTAGGACCATATTTTGGGGCGCCATGTTTTAAAGACATAATTTAAAATAAAAATAGAGTGAGAAAGAACTGTGAGGATAGCAACAGGTAAAGGAGCTTTGGAAGCATGATCTACGTGGAATGACTGGAGGAAAACTTCAGTGAAGTATTTTAAGGAGTAACCTGCGGGCTGAGGACCAGATGAACCTTGCCAAAATAATTCCTGCAGCTTCTGTCAGTTCCTGCCTGCCCGCTTTCTGAGCCCTTAGTTCCTGGACAAGACCCAGGCTGTGGTGCCCACTTTCCCAGTTGTTCTTCAGCATGTGCACTGTGAGGTTCTGGGGGACCCGCAAGGTGGGGGCATTCCAGCCACATATTCAATAATGGGGAAGCAGCAGCGTGTTTTGCCCTCAGGTGGTAGACCTTGCAGGTTGTTTCAGGACAGACAGAACAGCAGAGGGCTGTACAATGGTTATCTTGAGGTCTTCGACTGATGATATTTCTATCTAATATTTCACTTCTCAGGAAATAGAATGTGAGTGGTTCAGGGAAAGGCACAAAGAGTGGAGCACAGAGAGAGTGAATGGGGAAGGATGTGGAGCAATGGTCAGACTTTACAAACTGTAAAATTATTATTATTATTAATTACTTTTAACAGCTCCTTCTAATGAACAAGTTGTTCTTTCTCCAAAGACATGGACAAGTTCTTGTCAAGTACAAGCTAAAATACCAATACAGCTGTGCTACTGCCTGTAGAAAATGTTACACGTAGTGATTGGGGGATGCAGGTCTGAGAGAATGGGAGTCAAGCCCGCTTAAAATACAGAAAGAAGTATTTCTTCCTACCCTGGCCTTTTTCAATCCAACTTACTGTTCCTTCTCTTCTTTTTTTTCCTGTGGTATTATTTCTCAATAGTGATGAGCCTGACCCAACAAGAATTCTTTTTTAGGATTTTAAACTCTGTAAACTAAAATGTTTTGGTAAAAGTCACAGATCAGATTGCTCTTATCCTAGTGGAAGGCTTTGCTAGTGCCTCTGCACAGCTGAGCAGATTGGAGATTTCTGTATTGGTCCATTTCTAATTAAAATACTGAGCTGCTGCCTGCTTTCTGGCATTCAAACTTCTTACTACCTGAATCTGGAGAACAAGCTGTAAAACAGTAAATATGGGAAAGCTGGGAAATGTAACATGCTATAAATGCATGAAGGTAGGAGCTCAAATGTGTGTGGACATAAAGATTTTATTTCTTTACATAAGGTTTAAATGAAGAGCCTGCAGTATAAATCTGCTTTCAAAGTGAACTATCAATTTTCAACAAGAATGTCTATTAAGAAATAAAATATGCATTTCTGAAGCATCAAAGAAGTCCTAATAAAGCTATCCATACATGCAAATAAGTGAAGACTCCACCTCCCAAATATATTATAGGACTTTTCCTCTTTTTTTTTTTTTTTTTCAATCTGCCATCCAGAATTATCTAGTTTCACTTTTTTTAATGTTCTTTACAAGACATGCAAAGGTCATTATTATGCAATGAAACTGTCAGGAGACAGCTGGAAGGTCTTCACTTAATGCCCATTATGCCCCATATTTGCTATCTGTATCTGGTTCCTTATGTGTGTGGTAAGTGGGGGTGGAGGCCGATTGTAGTTTGGAGGAAACAAGATGCAGCAGCTTACTAGATGTGGGGATGTCTTTATAAGCAGAGTGCTGCATTTTACTGAAAAGTATTACTTAAAAACTAAAGTATTTATAAGCCTGGTGTTTTAAAACACAAATAAATGCTTAGAAGTCCAAAATTATTCTTGAAAAATAGTGGCAATTTAGAACTCTAGGCCAAATCTTGTTTTTCTCTAACGTTTTGTCCAGCTGGATTGGTCACATATTGACTTTTTAAACAGAGTTCTTTGTTGTGATGTGTGATTTCTGAAAGCTATTTAACTCACCTGACTGTCTGAAATGGGATGAAATGACAGCACTTGCCAGTGTGGATACTCTGAATCTTTGCCATGCAGATGGTCCTCAAAGAAAATCTCCTGGATCTTTCTAAGCTTGAAACAATTGAGCCCTCATCAGCTGATGGTATAAGCCTTTAGACTTTCATGCTCCACTGCTGTAAGTGAAGATTTTTCAGCAAGTGAGTTTGGCTTTTCTATATTCATTTGTGTGGAAAGATTTTTATCTTGTGTACTCAAATAATATTATCTCAAGTTCATTGAAAAGCCACCCTAGTTGAAATGGTAGTAAAATTCATGTTACATACAGGGGGCGTAGTGAATTGAACAATTACATAGTTTGTAAAACAAGTTTTTTATCCCCTTACATTCAGTTTAGCTGAAGTATCGGAGAGCTCTGTTGGGTCTAGGGTAAGAGGAACAAAACATCATTGTTTCACTGAAATGGTGAATCCCAGACAAAGAAGAAATGAATATTAAACTGAACCGAGTTACTTTTCAGAAGAAACATGATGCTGTCATACTTCATGTGAAAACCTCTCATGGCTGGGGGAAGGCAGCCTTTTCCATCTCCCAGCAAATCTGAAGTTAGTTTTGGCTTGAGAGGGCAGGAGAAGGTTGAGTATCTCCAAAAAACATTTGCGAACTTTGTATTGCTTAGTCAGCTGTCTGAAATGGATGATTGCACTGAGGTGGATTTCTGCACAACCCTGATGTTCTGAATTGTTGGCATGGGGTGGATCTTGAAGAAGGAGTCTGAATCTCATAAAGATCCCATTGATAAAATGTTAATAAATGATCTCTACGTCTAGCTGTTATTGGTATTTTGGGGCATATTAACTGCACCTAAATTATTACATAGGAAAGACCTATGAAATTTATTTGACTTCAATGACCTCCTTAGAGAATGGGCTTTGTAACATGCTGAATAACTTTTTTTTTTTTTTTTTTTTTCCAGTGTACCTTTATGAGGTTCCCTGTTAGGAGCACTGTGTCTGATACAGATTTACTTGATACTGACCCTTGCCATGGGCTTGTAAATTACTTTCAGCCATGTACTGGACTGTGTAATACCTCCAAAAAGTCTGGAGCACAAAAGAAATGAAGATACAGCCTGGACTGTGATATTAGTCTATGGCTATTACATTTATTACTCAGAAATGTTATCAGCCTGATTCTTAGATTTCACCTCTTCTTTCAGGATCTGCCTTTTACTAGTGTAGGAGAGTAGCTGCCACTGAAATGCTGGTCTCTCTCAAATCCTCTTTTATTCAGGCTTATGTTGTTAGTTCTGGGACAGATTCATCTGTCTTATCCTGGATACTCAGAGCAGTCTAGCTGTGCCACTGGAGTGCTTCATACAATGAATGTGACCTCTCCTTTGCATCTCAGACATATCCACTCACAGTAATAATGTGGCACATTTTGCCCTTACATTTCCTAAATCACTGTCATTGTCAAAAGCTTTTCATAATCAAGTACTCATGGAAAGCTTATCATAAGCAACTGAAAGAAACAGCACTGACTGAAATGACTGCTTTTCTACAAGCTAATGATGCTAATTTAATGCAAATGTCATAGGCAAGTAATGAAGTGCATGACAATTATGTTTTAATAATATCATTGCTTTTACAATGCACATAGCTTTTTGTCTTCACAGGAAAAAATCCTGTTCAAAATTATTGCCATTCTTCTATGAGTAATTTATAGGTATAATAGTTTGCAAAGTGAATAAATCTCTCATTATTGTGATAAGATTATCAAACCATAGAAACTGGAATTTTTTCTTTCTTTTGAAGACCTATACCACACAATGAGAGCTGTGAACTGAAATAATTTCTAACAAAAATTTGAGTATAACCAGAGCAATACTGTTATGTTTAAACCGATTTTGGGACCACACTCTCAGTGGTAACTCCACTAGATGGCAGTGATACACAGCAAAGCTGCATTTGATACTTCACTCAATAAAGTGCCTCAAAAGTGCAACAGTTCTAAATTACTTAAAAAATAAATCTGTGCGTGCGTTTAAGATGATACATTTTAAATTGAAAACTCTGTATTACTTTTTCCTTAATAGTTTTCACTACAGAATGATGAGGACGCATTCTTATTGGAAAACACATCAGAGAGCAATCACTAGTTACTGTTTACTGGTTACTAGTAAAAGGATTCTGTTTAAAAATGTGTAGGATAAAAAACGCAAAATCACTTTCATTATTTTCTGACATGTTCTCTAATGTTTGCTGCTGATGTGGCAATGGGCTCTGTGATCCCAAGGATGCAGTTACAGGGCAGAGAAAGGAACCACAAATTCTTTGGATGAATTCTGATTTGCAGAGTAAGTGCAAATTTGCAAGCAAATTCTGGGGTTAAATCCTCAATTAATTGGTCAAAGCACCCATCTCTGGGTATGCTGATTTTTATCTGTTTCCCCACTTTCTTCAGAGAGCATTTGAGCTCCCATTTGATTTTGGACATGCATGTTTTCTTCAGGTTATTTACATTGTGATAGATTTTCTTCTTCCTCCTGCATTCCTCTGAAGCGCTGTTGGGTTCCAACAATTTTCCATGCACATGAAACAATTCTGTACATCCTTAATATAAAATAAGTTACTTTGTACTGGAAGACAGTAGGAAGAAAAACAAATGGTGAATTTCTTAGAGAAACTTAAGTGGACAATACCTTCTAAACAGACAGGAGGAGTTCGGTGTGAAAGCAGAAAATACAGACTCATCTTGCTGTAAAAGTTTAAGGAACTATTCCCAGAGCCATCTGCTTCATCTTGCTGCTGGAGTCAGTCATCTCTGTAACAAATAGAAATATGCCTAAGGCTCAGCTGTCTGAGAGCACTATCTTGATTTGAATAGCTGGTAAAAATACTGAATGATGCTCATGTTGTAGAACAGTTCTAGCCCTTAACAGGTTACTAGGAAGGAATTTCTGTGTTAGTGAACTGCTTTTGCATTAGGCCCACAGCGCGTCACTAGCTTTCCTTCTTTATTTACTATTCTTTCACCAAAGGTCTGCTCTTTACCTGGAGCTGTGGTTTTGTTTACATGTACAATCTGCATGTGTAAGAAATAGATATAGATTTTTGTTTGCTCAAATGTATTTTATTATTAGGCAACCATTGATCTTGTCTAGAGACTTTAATTTCTAGATTTCCATACATCTGTTTTTTCCCTATTATTTTCACATGTGCACTTTCCTGGAAACTCTGAGAAAGACTTTGAACTGCAATTTCATTAAACATTTTAATTTGTATCCTATTTTAAAAAGAGAGATTCTCCAGTCTTAGTATTTTGCTTGAATAACACTTGTACTTTATACGTTTGAACTAAATAGATTTTATGTGACCAGAGTTGAAGTTGGCCATTGTTTTCTGACCAGAGAAGGATCTAGCTGAGAGTGAGCTGTCTGTGATTCAACGTGGATAAGACAGCCAAGATGCTTTTTTGCTCAAAGACACAAAATAGAACGTGTAGAGCTGGGATGTGATTCATCCCTATTGAGAGTGAAAGCTAACTTAGTGTCTTGGAGAGCTTGGGACTGGGTGCAGGTTAGCATGTCCTGAATTGAAGAATAGATTCCTTACACATTTCATGTTTAGTTTTGGCTTAATTCTTACATCTCTTACTGTTGCATTCCAGTGAGTTCAAAAATGCAGACTGGGATATCACTTCATAAAAACACAAAACAACTTTTAGCTCAAAGGTAATAGTTCTGAAGGAGGACAGCATCCCCAGCTGTGCCTGTACTGTCAGGCTGAGGAAAGCCAGGGAATGCTTTCTGGTGCTCTCATTCACTAAATGTGCCTGCTGGAGGGTGTTGGGTCTGTTTTATGGGTTTTGCACCTGGGTTTCCTATGCCTTGAAACTAGGAGACAGAAGAAGGGACCAGTGCATGGATGAATGAGCCTACCCTGATGTAGGTTGGATGCAGTCAGGGTGCAGAACAGAACTGGGAACAGGAAGGTACTGCTGACTTTTTTTAGTACAGTTGTAACCTAAGCGTCCATAAGATGTGGCTCTTGCGTTACTGTAGTCTTTGTGTTGCATGGTAAAATCCTGGGACCATGAATGAGGAAATGAGTTTCAATGTCTATAGTGGCTTGCCAAAAAGGAATTAGCATAGACCAGATCAGGCTGATTGCAGGAATTCTCAGCCTTCTCACGTCATAAACATACTCCTCACCATGATGAAATTTTGCAGTTTTGGCTATCTTTAAAGTTTGTCACTGCCCTTGCAATTTGGAGTAACAGCAGTAAACAATAGTGCCTTTCACTGTCTACAACTGGGCAGGAGCCTGGGGTCTCTCCTACAGTGTGTGTAATGGCCATCTATCCCTCCTGTTACAAGGTTAAGCTCTAATTAAAGCCAATCTATGAGGAATTTACAACTATTACAGAACATTCCCATCTGTGAGGTGAGCTTCTGTGAGAGGATAATGCTTGTGCTGATGTTTCCACACTAGTTTCCTGTTCTCATCCAGGTGCAACACAAGCTGTTGGTGATTATTTTAAATCCTAGCATGTCTGGGACCTGTTTCCTCAGACATGGCCTCTCACTCCATACTAAGTTGGGGGACTTACAAGCAGCTGTTTGTTTTTGTGGTGAAGGTTTTCATGGGCGGTTGAGGGGTTTTCATATTGGAAAACTCACCTCAGAAATTTACCCCTTCCTTCCTTCTCTCCCCTTGACAGCCTTCCAAGTCGTATGATTTTCCAACAGACTATGGATTAACTGTTGTCTTCTCTTGTGTTTTGGTACACGCCACTTTCTAGTTAATATTTCTATGGCAATGGCTTTCTTAATTTGTGGAATGGTCCTCTACCTCTTCTTCCCTACATCTTCTAATTTTAAGAGGAATAATTTTGATTACCGTAACCATAGGAACTGTATAGCTCTGGTAATGAACATATGCATGAGAAAATTCATACATGTTGTAGGATTTAATAAATGATCGATACTTGGTTTATGAATTGCTTTAAATAGTTACAGAATTCAGTAAGATCAGTTGTTTATAGCTCTCCTACCTTTTGATTTGTGGAGTTTTAGCTATTTGTAATACAAATAATTAATGTCTGCAGTGTGTATCATTCATTTCTCAGTAGTCCCTTGCAAAGTATCCATAAAAGAGCATTAATATGAAGTGATGTTAAACAGGGATTTATACCAAACATTTGTAAGCAAGGAGAAATTTCTTTTTCCTATTCAAAAGATCATTACTTGCCCTTGATTTGAGAGAACAAAGTGTTTGGGGTCTGGTGGATAGGCTCCTGAAATTTCCCTTTCCTTTTATCTGTTGGCAGATCTTCATGTGATTGAGCACTCTTTCAGTGCCCTCATTAAGATTTTCCAGAAAACGTATTTCTTTCCCTGTCTCCTTGAGGTTGATGGCTGCATTCCCATTTCCTCTTCTGGAAGTCGTCTGTTCCAATACCACAGTAGTAAAGATTTGGATTCATTAATACAGCATTGGTTCTGGTTCCAATAACTTTTAATTGTAGTGGAACTGCAAGATGTTTCATGTGATTTGTCCTGGTGTACTCTAACTGCCGAGTAATGGCCAGTATCGTATTTGTTCAGTCAATCCTCTACAGCCAGGCTCAGCCACAGACACATTTTGGAGTGAAGACAAATCATGAAAAATGGGTGTCGGCACTCATCCATTTTTCTGTAGCTGAATCCAGAAGTGCTCAATTATGTATATTACTGTAAAGGGAAGAATCTTTCTGTCAACATCTATAAAAACTATTGAGGTATCCAATTGCGTAAACTATTATCATTTTAGAAACTAAATATTTAAAGAACACTTTGCTTTCATAATTCCCACGTAACAGGAAAAGTGAATATGCACATGGTAGTTCTAATGGCTCCGTAGCTTGTGGTAGCTTCCTTTTGCACATAATTTCAGTTTGAGGATGAGACAGTGCTAAGTGAAGCTACAAGGATTGGAGAGTTGTGCAAGGACATGGCTGTTGGGTACATAAATAGAACAGCTGATCTACCTTGGAGCGCTGGAGGAAATAAACAATGCTACTATGTCACTGAAACTAGAGTAATATAAGTATGGGGCATGTAGGGTTTCCCCTTCAACCAGAACAGATGTCTGGGTTTTCCACAGCCATTTGTTCCTCATAGGCATGATAAGGAAGAAACCTTTAAGCTATTTCATTCAATAGAGATTGGTGAGATACTAGTTTCTGTGAAAGGAAGACTGAAGTACCCTTCAAAGCTTAACTCAGAATAGCTACTCCTTTTTGCTAGTACAGCTGGTCTTGCCTCAGTTAGGCAGGATTTAATGAATAAAAGGAATTAACCATAATTATTCGTCAGCTTCAAGACTCCACAGGTACTCCTCCATCTGGATTTGTCTTGAACAATTTGCAAATGAGAACTGGTCCTTTGTGCTGTTGTAAGTTTCTTTACAGTAGTGCTGAACAAATAGATATGAAGACAGCCTTTTTCTGAGGGATGAGTTACAGTCAAAAGGCATATTCCCAGAAAAATTTTTACAGTTTTCACTTTAGGCAGTTTATTCACTATTGGAATTAATTGAGAAGTTAAGGATTGTCACTATTCAGACAGCAGCAAACAGTGGTGAATGGTGAACATCCCGAGCCTGTGGAGAGAAGCAAGGGAGAACTTCGGAGTTCACTTTACTTATAAAAACATCTATGTTGTGTGAACAAAGAAATAAGTATCTAAGGCTGAACTCGGAGCCTTTGCTCTTTTCTTCTGTTTGCATCAGTAACAGGATTTGGTATGCAGGTAGTTACAACGAGGTACTGGAGGAGTGAGACACAGGTTGTAACTGGTGATAGGTAAAAGTTTTATAGAAGGGCTTCTGTTACTGCTCTCAGTGTCTTCAGGAGGTTCTCTGTGGACATATTAATTTCAGCTACCTCTTAAACTGAAGAGGCTTTTAAATAGTCACTCGGCTGGTAGTCTGGAAGTATAAATTTCACTGCAATACTTGTTTTAACAAAATCACAGCAGAATAATGAATGGGACTAATGAGAACTCAAAGCTATCTAGACTATTGCAAGTCTATGGGACCAGGTGGGATACGCTCGAGGGTACTGAGAGACCTGATGGAGCTGCTCACGAAACCACTTTCCATCATTTACCAGCAGCCCTGGTCAACTTGGAGGTCCCAGATAACTGGAGACTAGCCAGTGTGACACTCATCTACAAGGAGGGTCAGAAGGAGGATCCAGGGATCTACAGGCCTGTCAGACTGACCTCAATATTGGGGAAGGTTATGGAGCAGATCACCTTGAGTGTGATCACACTGCATGTGTGGGACTACCAGGGGATCAGGCCAAGCCAACATGGGTTCATGAAAGGCAGGTCCTGCTTGATCAACCTGATCTTCTTCTGTGATCAGGTGACTCCCCAAGTGGATGAGGGAAAGGCAGTGGATGTCATCTACCTAGGCTTTAGTAAAGCCTTTGATACTGTCTTCCACAGTTTTCCCCTGGAGCAGCTGGCAGCTCACAGTTTAGACAGGTGTACTCTTCGCTGGGTAAAAAATTGGCTGGGCAGTCCGGCCCAGAGAGTAGTGATGAATGGAGTTAAATCCAGCTGGCTGTGAGTGGTGTTTCCCAAGGGTGAGTATTAGGGCCAGTCCTGTTTAAAATCTTTATTGATGATCTTGACAAGAAAATTGAGCGCACCCTCAGTAAGTTTGAAGATAACACCAAGTTGGAAGAAAGTGTTGATCTGCTTTAGAGTAGGAAGGCTCTTCAGAGGGATCTGGATAGGCTGGATTGATGGGCTGGGGCCAATTGTATGAGGTTCAACAAGACCAAGTGCCAGGTCCTGCACTTTGGTCACAGCAAGGCTAGATGCTTTTTGTGGTCTTTTCCAGCCTTAGTGATTCTATGATTCCAAGCTTTATTTCTTATTCATGATATAGAAGAACTCTTTATAGCTCCTGATATACTTTACATGCTTACTTGACATGCTTTGTCACTGCATGCCTTGCTAGTTAGAAGGGAATAAAGAGAAGTCATTTCCCTTTTAAAGTTGAAGGACTGAGGCATAGAGAATGCAGGACTTAGGTGAATTCACACTGAGAATCTGTGGCATAATGAAGAACTGATATCCTAAATGCCAGCCTGGCAGAGGGTTGCATCTCTAAATACTTTATCAATAATAATATGGATTGTGCTGCAGATGCAATAAGTGTTCTGTTTGACAGATGAGTAAACTGAGAAATAGTCTTTAGGAAGCTTTTCTCATAGGAAATCTGTGAAACGTGAATCCTGTTTCTCCAGAGAATGTTTTGTCTTTGATCATTTAAATGTCCTTTTAAAGCTGAATTTATGAGACTGTGTATTGCTTAGAGAAAGCTTAGTGGGGTTGGGAGCACTTGCAGAAGGCAGTAAGCCAGCTCGTACAGCTTAGCCTTGTGTGGTAGTGTGAAGCATGAAGGTGATAAGAGGTACTCATAAAACACGACGTGTGAATTTCATGTTTGGTGAGAAAATCTCATCCTGCTTTAGACCCTTGATTGATACAGCCTTAATATGCGTTCTGAACTTTCAGAGGTAGACAAGAGTCAAAATAAAATAGAAGATAGATTCCAAATCTTAATGAATATCAGGCTTTTTCAACTCGAAATATATAAGTATAGAAATTTAGTTAGGATGTATATATATGTATGTAGTGAATAGAAAATTGTGGGAGTTTTATGTGGAATTGAAATCATATTAATACTGTGTGCATGTGACTTACGTTTCAGATGAGAAACTGAAGTTATTATTAAAGGTATAATTCAATTGCATGCAGCAAACCGCTTTCTGATATTGATTAATTGGGCTTGTAGTACTGTTCGTGCGCAAGGGAAGCCATAATGATTTTGTGGGCATGGACATTAGGCAGATGTGTCAAAAGGACGTGAAAAATCACACACCCTTATGAAGCTGTAATGATTTCTTCTTTGCTTGAAGTTTTTAAAACAGAAGTAGACCTCTTTCTGAAGGACATTTCACAACTTGGGTAGAAGCTGTAACCCTAATGTAAAACTTAGTCATGTTCTTTGGTCTGTCTTATGGAGAAGGCCATCTTGGATAGAGACATTGGCTCCTTTCAGATCTACAAATAAAAGGAACTGTTGACTCTCAGGCGTGTAACTGGAACTTCAAATGTGTCTGCAAGAAAATGTGTGTGGGGATGTGTGGGTTAGAAAATGGGGAAGATCTTGGAAAGCTGTAGCTGTGGCGGACAGTAAAAGACGTATCTTCTGTATTTTCTCCCAAATTCAAGTTGAATGCAAGCTAGGAGGAATTGACAGGAAAAGTTATGTACATTTGCAGGAACTAACTGAAGCTAGGTACAAAATCTCCTCAAGTCTAAGTATTTTTTCACCAACAGGGCAGTAAATCTGTAGCTCGCGAAGACTAATGTAAACATAGCATTGGGAAGGAAGATTTTTGGTCCAAGCAAACCATACCTTTTTTTTTTTTTTTTTTGAATGTAATATGGCTAGAAAATAATTCTTGCTGTAGTTCTGTGTGTGGGGAGTGATGAAATGGATACAGCAGGATATTATGGGAAATGTAAGTGCGAGAGAAGATTGAAGGACTGAAATACCTAATAAAACCTCAGGAGGATGAGCCTTCATCTGGTGAAATTCAGCGTAGATCCTTATAAAATGTTCACTGGTTTTCCAGTACAGTTATACGGATTTACACTGCAGAGTGTCTGGACTAAGAGTGATGAACAGAGTTCAGAGGAAGAGGACTCACCTTATGTACTTGGGATCTTTTCCAGATGCCTAACAGGAGCTGATAAATGCTTTTCTGCTGCTGGAGGCAAAACAATGACAACAAAAACTTCCCCCAGAAAATAATCCAGAGCAATCTAGGGACATAAAGGTTAGTTTCCCTCAGCTAGTAAAAAGACACATGAACAAATGGGAAACATAGAGCAATAGACCATAACATGAAACAACGACAGGCAGATGAGCCCCTGTTACAGAGCATGAGCAAATGGATTAATCAAACAGTGAAGTGATTATAACATTCCACTACTGACAAAGCACGTAAAACAGTGGTAGAAGCAGTTTGTGCAGCTTCAGGCCTTGTCTAAATGCTTCTTTCCTTAAGAATGAGAAAAGAAAAGCATACAGTTGAATCTTAAGGTACATTTTGAAACATGTTTAAGAAGAAGCCTTGCAGAGACTAGTGTTAAATTTGGCCCGAAGAACCTCTTAGTTGTGAATGCAGTGTTGTTAAACACTTATTTGCTGTAGACCTGCGTTTATTTACCACAATGGGTCTTCACAATACTAAGGAAATGTAGCGATACTATACAGTACCTTGGTTAAATTAGCTTATGAGATGGGAATACAGTGAATGTTCCAAACACTATCCCAAGATACAGGGGATAACCTGCTCTCTGTCTTTAAGAAATGGATGTAAAAGACTGTTGGCACCAAAGGATCTTGTGTGAGATGTCTTTGTATAAGATTGCAGCTACAGCAGTCATAGCATAGTACTTTGTATGCTAGCCTCCAGGATTGTGATGTGGTCTGTGTGTGCAGGAAACAGATGGGCATTTAAACACACAGATCATCTTAAACAAGATGAGATTTCCCTGTCCTAAATTAGATGGCTAAGTCTATGTTAGTCAGGCTAAGCTCACTTCCTAGTCAATGGAGTGTAATGAATTGTCTCAAGGGGCATAGATAGAATCTGTAGTAACACGAATCATTTTCTGCAAGTGTTCTGCTGATTATGTCTGTATTGTTAGTTTCTCAAGGTGGAATACATGAAATTCTCATTCCTTTAGTATATTTAATAGCTTGAAAATAGAATGAAACAAGTTACTGCAGGTTATACCTGTTTTCTTCTCAGTGCCCTATGCTAGGACTTCTAGAAAATCAAAATGTAATTTTATTCATACAGCTTCCAGGACTCTCAGCAATTTCCTATTCTTTTATTATTATTATTATTATTAATTTTTGAGAAAGAAGAGTGAAGACTGCCTTTCAACTTCATATCTCATGTGATATTCCTGAATCAGAACATTCTCTAGGAGAAGATGAATTCAGATTTTTTTCTGGTAGGTTTACCAGATATGTAGCTTCAAATAACACTGTAGCAAACAAGATACATTTTTAGTCAAAACAGATAAACACAGGGCAGATACCTCATCACATTTCATATTGTTGCACTGGGACACAGTTTCAATTTACTAACCGTGAATCAAGCTCTCAGTTTGAAATACAAAATTATAGGTAATGACAATTGCAACTCAAAGATTAATTTAAAGAAAATGGGGTAACTCAATCTGAAGATGAATGAAGACAATAATTTATAGCCAATACATGTACACGTGAAACTGGTTCTGTTAACTCTGGCAAAATTAGATTCATTTGTAACCAGCTGGAATATTTCAGTAGAGCTCACTAATCCCCTATGGTCCAGAAAAAATAACAAAATGGAAAATTCAACCAGAGAAGACTTCAACAATCTTCAAGGAAAAAGATTTTGGAAGGCACTTTTTTTCCTAGTAATGGAGCAAAGAGAAATGATGAGCACAGTTGCCCTTGGTTGTAGCTAAGTAGAAAAGATTCAGTCTCATCAACCAGTTAACACACAATGGGTCAGGACGCTTCAGATTCTAGCCATGTCAGGCTACATAAAACGCAGTACCATACAAGGTGCCACTGGTTCTCTCCGTTGTCCTAGTTTCTAACAGAAGCTACACGTCTCGTAGTGTCTAGTATGAATTTATCTTGTACCTCCGAGATACTGATAACATCCTGGCAGTGTTGAGCGGAGCCGAGAACATAACTCACTTCCGCATTCCTCTGCCAGTGAAATAGTTAAGGGGGGCATAAGGAACTGGGAACTGGGAGGGGACAGGACCAGGGCAGCTGAGCCAAATTGGCCAAGGAGCTATTCCATCCCATATAACATCATGTGATTGGTTGGTGGTTTTTCCGGGTTCCGTTCGTTACGGAAGGGGGCTAGCCGGGAGGAAGGGTCACCAGTGGCTGTGAGCCCTTGCTCTGCGTATCCTTTTTGTATATATATATATATATATATATATGTACTGTTATTTCTTTTGATCTCTTTACTATTTTAGTAAATAGCATTTATCCCNAAGGGTGAACGAGTCTTGCTGATCACTCCTTGGTTCTCCAATTGACGAATCAGTTTATGGATGGGAACCAAGGAGTCTCGGTTGGTGCGGTATTGCCGCCGGTGCACTGTTGTGGTAGCAATAGGCACCTGCTGATCTTCTACCTTTAGCAACCCCACCACTGAAGGGTCCTCTGAGAGACCGGGTAAGGTAGACAGCTGCTTAATGTCCTCTGTCTCCACAGCAGCTATACCAAAAGCCCACCAGTACCCTTTTGGGTCCTTGAAGTACCCTCTCTTGAGGTAATCTATACCAAGGATACATGGAGCCTCTGGGCCAGTCACAATGGGGTGTTTCTGCCACTCATTCCCAGTTAGGCTCACTTCTGCCTCCAACACAGCATACCAAAGTATCCAGAACGCGCTTCTTAAGTGCATCTCTGGGCTTTTCTCCTTCAGCCATTACCATTTTTCTCCCCTTTCAGAGGTGTCTTACTGATGAACGTGACTTTTATTGATTTTTATTTATCTATTTATGTATTTATTTTAAATATTGTACTCACTTTGTGAGCTAGTGCTGTTAAGAGAGCCTTGTATGGTATATGCTGTCGTGTTAATATTTTCTACAAGGCTTCTGACAGCATTTTTTTTTTGTTTTTCAAGTGATGGACTTTCAGAAGTTAGTAATTTAGAAAAAAAGAGAAATGTGAAGTTGTGGTAGTCATAGAGAAAAGTTTTCCAGGTTTGGTGACTTGAAAGACAAATACAATGCATCTAAACTGCCTCTTTTTTGGGGGAGCTTTCCTGATTAGTTGCAAGCCATTTCTTATTTGCAGTTGCATTGCTGCTTTAGTTTCCCTCACCAATTTTTTTTCTTAAGCACCTTAATCCTTTATCATCTGGACCACACAGATAGTTCCTGAGTTTTGCAATACATTCATTGGACTTAATTTCAGAAATGTATTTTGATAACAAAAAGTAATGATTCTCAGACTGTGTTTACATACTATCCTTGAGTGGCGTGTTGAAACCTTGTCGTCTTTTGGGTACCCATCAGGAGAATGTTCATATGCAGCCTTCAAGGGCTGTTTTGGTGTGAGATGTATTATTTAAAGAAATTTTGCTTAAGGCATATTCCATCCTTTCCAGATTATGTGGTGACCTTATATAGCCAATTGATGGTAACTGTGTTAGAGGAAAGTACTGATGTCATTAACTTCATTTATCAAATAGTAGCTGTAAACAGTTGAGCTCATCACTTGTCTTTGCTTTGTGGACTTCATGCTACAAAAAGAAACAAAGATTCAGAAAAAAAGATCCTGCAAAAAAAGTGTTTCTCTTGCAGTTTTTGAAGGTCACGCTACTAGAGGTCTATTTTCTTGCTCCTCGATCTGAATGACCAAAGTGAAAAAATACATTGAGACCTACCACCTGTACTGTCTGTCTTAGAGGGAAATTTTGACAGACAGATCTAGCAGCATAATACTGTCTTGTATTCCTGAAAGGACAGCTTTTTGTCAAAAATACAAAGGTGGTGAGCTTTCCTATTCTACTTCAGTCTGTCTATACTATTAGAAAAGAGCAAGAGTGAAAAAGAAGAAACAGTAGGTTCTTTGCTTTCCAGGGGTTTTGAATTAGGCCTCTCTAAACTGTATGTGTGTTACAGGCTTCTGTGAATAGTGCAAATTTATCATGTTTATCTACTGACCATCTGATGTTAATCACCTATTACTTTCTCTAATTAGTTCTTCAGCTGGCCATGTTTTCCCTCTGCCTTTTGTCTTAGCTCTTGTCCTGCTTTTTTTCAATATTAACATTCAGCTATGAGGGCATTACTTCCCATTTGATTTGATTTTCTCTTTTGAATTTCCTGTTAGTAGGTTTAATTCTATCCTGTTAGGGGGGCATGGCAAACCAAGGCATTTTGGTACCTATGGTGTGATGATATTCCCCATCTCTCTGCTTCTCTCTGCTTTCTTCCTTGTGTGTAGACTGAGAGAGAACTGAAACCAACACAGTAGTTACTGGGACCACAACAGTCTTTTTACTCAGTCCTGAGGTAGCATCCTCGTTTTCTAGAGAAAATACATACAGCACTTTGGGAACCTCAAACTCTGGACAAAACCGTTCTTTTAGTAAGGATCACCATATACCTGGAGTACCATTTCTAATGATCTTGTCATTGTATTTATGTGAGCTGAGTGCTTACTCACCTGGGACAGGCAAGGCTACTGCCTTGCTGCAGTCCAGGAAGTAAAACACACATCAGGAAGTTAGTCTGGTCAATGTGAGATGCTGGAGAGAGGTACTTTGGAGGCTTGGAAAATATCACTATAAGAATGAAATAATAATAATGTGAATCAGTCAAAGCTCTAAGTCCTTCAGTTTTTCCAGCTGATGGGTGAACAAGATGAAGACTGCCCTCAAGCAAAGAGCTGAGGCAACTGCTGCCTCAGGCAGCTCAGCTACTGAAGACACAGGTACAAGAGTCAAACCTTGTCTCCTGTGGAATGTGCTTCTTCCACATTCTGTCTCTGGGAGAGACAGCCCTGACCTGGGAATGCGAGTCCTATCCTGTCAAATAGCTGTCAGTGCTCTGAGCAGGAGGTCAGACTAGGTGACCTCCCGAGGTTCTTTTCAAACTGAATTACCATGTGATCCCATGATCCTGGTCTTTACTGAATCACCCCTTGCTGTAAGAAATCTAACAGTACAATGAAAGCTGTCAGTAGTACAAGAATAGAAAGTAATTTATGCCAATAGCATTTTCCAGCTTTCTTCGAAGATCTCTTGATTTTGTTGATCCTTCTATCTTAGATAGTCCCAGTGTTTTTGCCTAGAAATGAGCTAATAAAAAGCTATTACTGCTTTATATGTGGTTTACAAGATAAGAGTAAAGCTAAAAAAATCCTTGTGATTCTCTGGGTTATACCCCCAGCTAGGAATGCTATTTTCTATTACTGATGTTATTTTCATTGATTTCATGATAGGTGTTTTACTGGGTTGCCCAGAAGAACAAGTTGGATCTGAACCAACACTGGACACAGTTACATTTCTGTTACCCTGGCAAACATGACTGAAATTTATGTGGCCACCACACACGAAACAAAGGTCTGGTAGTTGAAGCTCAAAAGCAGATTTACTGTGTTGTGGCACCACAGCCTAAGCATTTTCTTCTGAATTGAAAAGGACGATGAGAGAACACGCTGTCTTCAAATAAATTGGAATAGAACTAGTAAGTTTTTTTAGCCCTCAGAATGCCTCTGTTTCCCTGGAGTACTCTCAATTTTTACGACTGCATCCTGAAGCATCCTGGTGTGAGTTGAATGTTTTATGTTTCATGTTGTACTATATGGATGGGAAATGCATTGGTTTTGTCTTTTCTCTTTCAGATTTTGATTTCTCATGCATTCCTTTTGAGTGGCATAAGCAGCTCGGAACTGGCCACTCTACTGTTTTGTGCTTTTCCAGAATTTTATTACTATGCAATTACATATTACTGATGCACATGAAAGGCCAGATTTCTGGGGAAAACAAATCATATTACTGTCCACTGTTATTGCCTCCCATGACTTCCTTTCTACCTTTCTTCACACAATTCCTTCTACTGAGCCTGTAAAATGGCTGCAGTGAAATACTCCAGAGTGTCAGCGATGAAATGAGGGACTCGCAGAATGCAGCCTGAAGATCTCCCTGCTGATCTTCAGGCTAGCTGAAGTTACGACACAGAACTATACAATGTGCTTCCCCATTCTGCTCTGTCAGGACTTTTTGTATTTCTTCTGTGTGCATTTCCCTGGATGGGCTTTATATGGACTTTCATTCATGGTGCCCACAGTAGAAAATGTGTTTGTCTAGGTGTTTTCATTCTTTCACAAGAGCAGAGAAGTGTTTCTAATGCATTTTTTTTCTAGAATTTTTCTGGAACCATCCATTTGAGAAAAAAAGAGCAGAACATTTCTTTTCTCATTATTTAATACTATTTTTTATATCAAATACCAGAGGATTTATTAAACTGAATCCTTTCATTACCTTTTTATAATGAGAAAAGTTTATTAGAGAACATAGGGTCATAAAGCATTTTCCTATAAACATCTTAAATGTTCTATTTAGGCTTCAGTCTGCTCTTTCAACTCCTTCAGACGATCTCACCTTGCTCGCTCACTGCCAGCCCGCCTAGTAATCTCTTCAGGCCACTGGTAAATGTCTGTTCTGCCTGCAGGCCTTGCTGTGCCGTGCCTTCTGGCTTACTTTTACCATTCCTTCTGGGAAAACAGCTTTGAACTTTTCCAGTCTAGAAAGGAACCATATTGGAGATTTGCACTGCCCTTTTCTTTAGCACAGGGAGAGGAATTCCAAAATGTAAAGGTGGAAATACTCACGTCTCCTCTGGAACGTTTACCCAGGGTAAGTCAGTGATGTCTCCCAAAGTGCCTGCCTGCTGCTTTGTCATGCTGCATTTTTGCTGCTCTGTTCTGATTGTGGCGGCCCAGGTGAAGGCTGTGGGCAGATTAACTGAATGACAGTCAGTAGGGTGTGAGCGCAGCATTGTGCTGGATCTGGATCTGCAGTTAACTGGTGCCAGTGTGTGATGTTGGGTGCACAGCGTAGCCTTTGTGGACCTGTTGTGGCTGAACAATCCTGTTGGACAGATTAATGTGCCAGCAACTAAACACTGGTTTCTGTTTATAGAGTGAATATAATCTTCAGTCTGCAATGGAGGATTGAAGAATTTTGCTGCTTTTGTTGTTTCTTTTGTGCCATCTTCTATGCATAAATTCAATTGCCTTTCAGATTTTGTCTTGAAAATCAGTGTCTGTTCACAAAGATTATTTAATTATTAATTTTGGACACGTCTCTTTTACTGAAATGCTTGAGTCTTTTTTTTTTTTTTTTTTTAAATTTTCAAGGGAAAAGGCCTGGAGTAAAATATTTATGCCCAATGAATTCACACCATTGTTGCATTCACATAAGTCTGTCACTTAATTGTAGTCCCCATGCACCTGAAACACACATTCATTCTACATTTTTGTCCTTATCGCTGACAGGATTTATCCATCTGAAAAATATTGGAGTACGTAGGCCCCTTCCCTTTTCTTCATGAATAAAAAAGAATTATATGGTTTTATGCCTCAAAAGCCCCATTGGCAACTATAACATCTTATTAATTCAGTGAAATTGGCAAAAATGACTGTGTGGGAAGAGATTCAAAAGTTGCATCAGTTGGATCTGAATTAGTTCCTGACTGGATAGATATTTCTGCTGAAGGCAGCATGAACTGCCCTTGAGATGCTACCTTCCCATGTTTGGAGCTGTCTACCATTTGAAACTCCCAGAAGAATAACTGCATCTAGGTCTTAACTTATAGCATAGAATTACTGCAGAAATAACTTCTTGAATAAATCATGGATGCTTTTTAGGGAAGATAACTGTTACTTTAATCTCCACACTTAGTCCAAACTTAGGACTTAAAGTTTTAAGAAAAGGGAGAGAAGTGATGAAGGAAGTTGGAAGTTCTTTTAAAGACTAGTTCTTATGCTTTTTTATTGATCATCAAAAAGAAGAAAATGTAAATGGTGAGGGCACGAAAAATAATCACAATAAATCTAAGAGTTTAAAATTAATCATATTTGAGAATGTCCAGAAGCCTTTCTGATGATGCACCATGCATGTAATTCTTCCTTAGCAAGGTGAAATCAAGTTCTTCTGAACAATTTAGAAATCTAAGGAAACAAGGAAGTGCTCAACTGATCATTGGAATATAATATTCAGGATTAATCTTTCTTCCTCATTTTGGCTCATTTGTAAAAACTGCAATACTAATGACAGTATCTACTCTGAAATTAATACAGGCAATAATCTGAATAGATTTGGGTTATGGAACTGTTTGTAAATAGTCTGAAGCAAATGTAATTTTGAATTCTGCAAATACAGAATTAAGTTGTCTTTTTTCAACTTAAGTAACATACTGTAATTTCAGTTTTTCCTAACTGGAAAAAGCAGCTCTTGGGGGGGGAAAAAAAAAAAAAAACAGTGGAAAGTAAATTATCCTAGGATGAGAGAATATGTAACACACCAAGGACAAAGAGAGAGGAGACGAGCAGGCCTTGGGAAATCTTTAGAACATATAAAACCTTTTCCTGTCTTCTCCAAAAGGAGTAGCATTTGTTTTTGGCTATGTACCTGGACACCAGATTTAAAAATAGCTGAGTTCCTTCCTGCCTGAGGAAGAGAGAAAGACATAAGCCAGATTTATTGGCTGACCTACAAGCTTCACATTTAATTTTTTTCTGGTCACATTTCTTGAAGACATTGCTTTACAGACAGGGTGGTCAAAGGAGCATTTCTGCTGCTGATCCACATTAATCTAGATATTTACAGGCTTACATGCAAAGGTATTTGTTCAGGCACTGCATTCAGTGGAATATATGCTCCCTCCCAAACATTTATTTACACAAAGATACTTTGCACAAATATTCCCAGAAAAGCAAACCTAAATTAAGCTTGCTTAATAGTACAGGAGGGATTTTCTGAAGTGCTTAGCGTTGCTTGGATTATGCTCTGCACGGTTTGTGAGAGTTTTATCACTGCCTGCAGTGAAAGAAGATTCAGATTTAGCTTAATCCTCTAGAAAATTATGTTAGCTTTTGCTTCCACTTTATTCAGAGTTGGTGGAGATTCATTTACACAAATAAACTAAAGGGTAGAGATTCTTCTGATGTAGGATGCAAAATAGGTCATATGGTTTCCTTGGTATTTCGTCATAAACTTATTCGCTGAGATAGCCTCTGCAACTACATAATCAGAGAGATGGTAAGAGGATGGGCAGATACCGATTCATTTCTGGACTTGTTATAGTGCATAAGAAGATGGGTCACTGCAGGAGAGATGTCCTAAAGCTTTGTCAGAGACAGAGCCATAACTGGCTTGCTCTTTGAGGAGTGTTGATGGGGTGTGGGGATTGGTATTGTTATATTCAATGAAATTTAGGAAGCATGATGATAATGCTTTTGCTACTGTTTGTCTTTCAAAAACATTAACATTTTATCATAATGATACTTGATTTTCAAAAAAAAAAAAAACAAAAAAAAAAAACCATGATTTTAACACTGTGATATGTGAGAGTTTATGTATCACTGATACAGATTAATGTAAGTTTTGCAACATGATTTACCTATTAATGATGATGGCATCCAATTGTATGACTAAAACAGATTTCTAAAATTTATATAATGACTGATCATATATGTCTACACAGTTGCAGATATGCACACTTTATATAAATATATATAAATATGCATGGGGTTTTGTGTATCATACCTGTCATTTAAATATACAAAGACATAAGAACTTTACAGAACTTTCCCATTTTGGGAGATGTTTCCAAAGGCTCTCATACCCACTGGGCTGCACTGGCTTCCAGCACCACAGTCAGTGTGACTTTTAATGCTAAGAGTAAATCTGTTATAAAAACAGAGGTATTTGGCATGTGCTGGCATACCTGCCTTAACTCATTCTATTTAGCATGTTAAAATAACAGTGAAACTAAGATGGCACAGGTTTTTATATACAAATCAGAAGTGGCATAAAAACACTCCCTAGGCTGTGGCTATGTACCATGATCACGGACACAAGGTAGAGCCCATTGAACTCTTCATTCACTGCTGTTTTTACCTGGATTAGTTGAAGCTAGGGTGTTTACTGTCACATGTGCTTCAATCACCATTTTTCCTCGACAACACCTTAAGTCACTGCAGGACTTCTGAAAGTCCTTCTCTATACCACTGAAATGCAAGCAAGGAACAGAAGATACCAACTTCCAACATTTCCGTTAGAAGGCACGATTTCTGAGAGCTGTAGAAAAGGTACTGAGATTAAAAGAGCTGTTAATTGCACTGTAATTCAGGAGTTATTAAGTAATTAATTATTTTGCTGTGTAAGCAGTTAAAGTTCCTGTCATCTTTTGACTTAGTGATTACAGAGCCATGTTGGTGTCTGCATGACTCTTTCTGGAGCCACGTGAAGTTTTTTCTATGTTCAGAAGCTTCATTTCTTCATTTTCGATTGATTGCTCCACATGAACGGAGCAGCCGCATTGCTAGAAAGTGTCTCATAGAGGATTTCTCAGTAAGTCTGAAGTGTCATTAACTGGCTGCAATAGTGGTGGAATTTCACAGAATCATAAAATGGCTTGGATTGGAAGGGATCTTAAACACCATCCAGTTCCAATCCCTTTTACTGTGGGCAGAGTTGCTACCCACCAGCTCAGGCTGCCCAGGGCCCCATCCAACCTGGCCTTGAACGCCTCCAGGGATGAGGCATCCACAGCTCTCTGGGCAGCTGTGTCAGTGCCTCAGCCACCCTCTGAGTAAAAAAAACTCCCTAGGATCTAATCTGAATCTCACATCTTTTAGTTTAAAACCATTCCCCCTTGTGTTATCACTACCAGACCATGCAAAAAGTCTGACTCTCCTGATTAGAAGCTCCTTTTAAGTGTGGGAAGGTTGCAGTGAGGTCTCCCCAGAGCCTGGTCTTCTCCAGGCTGAACAAGCCCAGCTCCCTCTGCCTGTCTTCGTAGAAGGGGTGCTCCAGATTTTGGTATGGTAAACTGAATACTATTTGCTTGGGACTTTTCCATAGCAGTGAAGCAGATAGTGTTTAGTGGCTGAAGCCAGTAACTTTCTATGTAAGCTTGTGTCTGAAGATGATTTAAAGAATTTCTTTAGTGGGAATAAAGTTTATCATCTGCAAAAGTTGTAAAATGACTCCATGTTTTGCTCACTCCGGTATTTAAGATCTGCCAAAAGAGGACAGATCTACTCTGGAATGACATGGAAATGGGAGTATTAAAGCAGCTAACTGTTGAAATAAAATAGCAATGGGAAGACATGGTGAGAAATCTGAAAAACCTGCGTCTACTTTTAAAAATGTATTTGCCTTTGGATAATTGTTTACTTTACAAGTAGGATAGAAAGAAAATTTTCACAACTGGAGAACACATCTCTTCCTTCTGCCTCTTAACTTTGTTGTCTGGCCACCTCAAGCATCACAGAAAGGCTAGAAAATTTGCATCCAGAGCTGAATATGAATTGTTGGATTTTCCTACATGAATAAATTTGCTTTCAGCTGAGAATTTATTTTTAACAAATAAGCTGTTTTACAGGTGATCAAAATCTATCGTTCCAAGTGATAAGCTGTAAACAACAATTCGATGTTCATTTGCAAAGCTGGATGCAACAACAAATTGGCTGTGAGATGAAGTTTCTCTGCTAATAGTTGGAGGAGTTTTCCAATAATAGTTGGTTTAGTCACTAGGTTATCATTAGTATGACCTAATTTCTGATGTGTGCATTTCCAATACCAAAAGGAATCTATGAGTAGAAGTTTTAATATGCAGCATGATTAAGTCAAAGATATAAAGACATGATCTCTGAGGACCGAGGACATGAGCCCACGTAGGACTGATTTGATTTCCAGTTTTCAAAGAGTTCATGTTAAAACATGCAGCTTAGTCAATAGAGCTTGAGAGATACAGCGTAACTACAACGTAAAAGCTCTGTGTAAGGGGGTTCAGTTTTATTGTGCTAACTGTATGTGAGGGATCTGCAAAAAATCTCCAGACTTTTAGGAGAAAAATAAAATGAATGCAATCTGCTTCACATAACTGTCTGTAGTGAACAATAAAATGGCTGTAACTGGGATCATTTCTTTCCATATGGAAAAAATATAAGTTTTCTATATATTTGTAATATATTTGCTTAAAATTTATTGCACATATATTTAAAATATATAACCCTTGTATAAAATACCTTATGTTTAAAATGGGACGTCTTTGCCAATTTTCATGATATTTCAAATATGTGGTATAACAAAATGCATTCAAATATCATTAAAAATTGATACTTTTGGAACATTGAAAATGTAGCTATATGTTGTCGTGAGCGTTTTTAAAGAGGCATGCGTGCAGAAGATTTTTAAGAGAGACAACTGATGAACAGAAAATGTAGACTTTCCCCCATCCTTCTGTGAAATCTGTGACAAAATTTAGTCGAGATTAGTAGTATTTAACAAGCTGGAGGTATTTTTATGTTATTTCCCTGTTCCTTGCGTAGTAGCAGTGTAGTACCTTTTCACCAGCTAGACTCAGGAGAAAGTCCTGACTTTCCTGTGCTCTGATGATGCAAAGCACTATAGGCTTGGCTAAACTCAGATAAACCATCTTTACAGCTGTTTAGAGTTGCCAAAGGAGCTCAAAGCGCCTGAAACTTATTGGTGAATCTGATATTCTATCTTTTCAGTGCACTCAGAAACCAGTGCATTTGGTGATGGTTTGTTTGTTTTTAAATATAGAGCATATTGTAACACTACTCTAGAATTCAGTGGGAATGGCTATTTTGTATCCTGGAATAAGAGGACAGCATGGTTCAGAACTAACATCTCTTTGATGTGCACTATTTGGACCAAGATCTGCCTTCAGAGATAGGATGCAAGTAGTGGGAAGGAGTACGCTTGCTTTGATGAACATGTTTTATTCCTAGAAGTTGCTCAGAAACGAACCTGGAGCATGAATTCTCTGATGACTTTTTATCAAAAATGGAGAGAATAACTGAAGGTCCAGAAAAGCCTATGATGGCCAAATGGTGCAGAGGCAAATAAGCCATGTCTAAAGCTGAACAGGAAATAGATTTCCTGGCCCACAGACAAAAAATAATAATTAAAAAAAATGGGAATGGATAACTTTTACAGCTTTGGATTTGGATGAAAATAGCAATTAGGAAAAAAAAATCACGAACAAGATTAACCTTCTATCCTTAGGTTATGTTGCTTGCTTTGCTTTGTGTGAGACTGAGGTTCAAGACCTCTCTGAGTCAAACAAGGACATAAACCTTGGTATTTGTCCCTGAGATGAGACACCTGATGTACAGCCTTTCAGGTGTTACAGAGGAAAGTAGTAGAAAGAAATCTTAGGGTTTAAACAGAATTTGTGTCTTTGACATGGAGCACTTTTCTTGAAGTTTGAATTGATACTTTTCTACAAAACAATTGGTTTTGGCAAATCTACAGTATTGGAAAAGAAATGCTTTTTTAAAAAAATAAAATCTTAACAGTTGTATTTAAGTATCTGTTGGGGCCAAATCGGCTTCGGCACACCAGCACCTAAATCCTGTGATTCATGCACTAAGTATTTAACGCTGAAATCCCACTTCTCAGAAGTCATGTTCGGCTGCTGCCAGTGTTTCAAGATGCCTGAGGTTGCTGTGCTGATATTCCTTGAGTGCCAAAAGCACTGTGCCCAGAAACACCTTCTGTTTGGGTGAATTGAAACTCCAGCATGCTGCCTTCAGTGTGTTCTCCTGCCCGAGTGAACCAGGTGGGTGCAAATCCCCATGAGCTGGCCAAGCACACCTAATAAATAGCACCGGCTCCCTGGACAGAGGAAGCACTGCTGCAGCAGCTGCTATCTTATTATCCAATTGCTCAGCATTTTGTCTCATCTCCAGGATGACAGTTCAGGTTATTTCTCTGCCTGGAGCAAATTAAACATTTCTGTGAGGATGCCTAACCACTGGGATATGGGATAAGGAATGATGCCTTCTACCCATTCCACGGATGCCATTAATGTGTGTTGTGCTCCAAGGTGTACGGACTCAAGCGTATTGTTGCTTAATCCAAGATTTTGAAACAAGGCCTGTAGCTCAGATTTCCCTCATGCTGGGAAGGTATGTGAAATTTTCACACTCTTTGCTCCAGTTACTATTTCACATGAAATATTTAATGGAAGAGAAATTGTATTTCTGTACAAGCTGTAGAATGTTTTGCAACAGGCAAACATCTTGTAGATATTAAGGCACAGAAAAGCTAAGCAGCTTAAGGTCATACAAAGAGCTTCTGATAGCTAGGAATGGAATAGGTATATTTTGTTGCTTCATCCTCTGTTAGACATGAACTCTGTTTTCTTGGTCAGTAGCAGTACCTTTGGTATTTACAACTGTGATATTTTCCTTTAAACTGAGTATTTGCTCTCTTGATTATTCTCTTGAATGTAACACCTTTACATGGCACTAGGCATGCAATGGCAGTTTTTCTCAGGTGCATTTAATTTTCAGGATGTAAAGGTACATGAGGTGCAGTGTCTGGTGGTTTGCTTCAGTGTGGGTGCAGCAGTTGATATGATTGATAGATCTTCATGTGCCTGCCTTCCTTGTTTGGTTAAAGTAATCAGTTCTTGCGGTCCTGTAGCCTCTCGTTCATCCTGGAAACTCATTGCCTACTCCACCTTTCATACTTTAGGACAGATGACAGGCGGTTTTTCATTTTGAGATGTTCAGCTCCTGTAAGTACCTTCTGGACAGGTTGACATTGTGCTCAGCTGTTTTCCTGGATGTAACTACCCAGATGCTGCCTGGAAAATGCTGGGACTGAGTCACAGGCCATTTCCAAAGAAAGGAGATCTTGTACTGAAGATATACTGGGAGCTGTTTAGAGCTACCTCAGACAGGTTATTTTCCCCCCAGGATGTGGAACTGTGTCTGTGGCTTCACAGCTGTTCAGCTCTGGTGGGCTTCATGCTAGAGAGCTCTAGCGACAAAGGACAAACATGGCTTTGTTCTTCATTTTCTAAAAATTAAATTATTTTGAAGGGATGTGAATATGCTCTGACATTTTTGTTGATTTGTAAATTTCCTTTCCATTGTATGGTTAGACAGTTAAAAAGTTAGCCATGGAAATCCTAATCCACTGTAACTAAATACATAAAGTCCAATAAAATTTTGAGGAAAAATGCTGACATTAAGAAAGGAATATAAAAAATTGTACATGATTAAAAAAAAAACCAATAACAAAGCTCTGTGTAATTCCTTATTATGTTAGTCAAATAACAATGATTTATTTTTCATAGAAAGAAAGCCCATTTGTATCTTAAAAATTAAGCAAATATTAGAAAACTCAGTCTCCAGACATCTCTGTCATTTGTAGAAGCATTGTGAGTAATATTCCACGTGAAGATTTCCTCCTCTGTAACTCTCTTCAAAGGGATAGGTGTAGGTATAGCAACTTCTCAGCTAATAAAATTTTGGTAAAGAATTGTTGAAGGGACTGGATTAGTTCTGTGCTTGTTCTTCTGTAAAAGTGCATGATTTTTTCCCCCGTTTTTTGAAATTTTATTATTCCTTCAGCTTAAATAGGACAATGAAAGACCTAAAAATATGCAACACTACTGGATCAAATAGTTTTAAACAGTTTCCGAAAACATTTTCATACAGAATCTTGGATATTTCACTTCCAGTTTTCTTAGTGCTATAAGCACTGTTCTATAAATTCATATTTTATTTTTTTTGCTTGTAATTCTGAATGGATAATGTAGACATCTAATCACTGAAAGTCATCAAATGAATGTGTAATTAAACTTCTGCAAACAGGATTACTATCTATATGTTTTGTTGCTGTTAACTACAGTTTCAGTTAATTGGAATTAAAACATCGAGGCATCTTTCTAACTGCAGTCAAAATATATATTTCTTGAAAATTTTTTTTAAGTTGCTTGAGTAGCATAATGAACAATCTATTTTAACAGAATAACAAGCAATGCAATCATCAGACTAAATCCTTTCTAAGTAAACCAAGTACTAATTCTTTTCTAGAAAGTTCCAACAAAATAGTTAATTTGCCAATATTGTTTGATTATGATGATTGAACTTTGAAAGTATAGAATTATTAAGAGAGAAACATTACAGCCATTTCTATCCATCAAAATCCAGGACTGCTATAAATCTCAGGAGAGAGCTTTTTCTCACAAGAGTTATTACACCAATTCTAAATCAGCAGCTGGCCAAAATGAACCTCTAAAGTTTTAGAAGTTCATAAAATGTTAAGTACATATTTTTTAGCCTTTTCCTAGTTGTTCTGGTAGACAGCTTAATCCATCCCCTCATCAGCATTGTTTTTTTGCCCGCTTAAGAAATATTCTGCAGTATGCTTCTTTTGACATATGATGCAACTACAGTTCAGTGCAATCTCTTGAAGATGATAGCATGAATGATATTGAAGAAATGTTTTGCAATATGATTTTGGTTATTTTAGGAAAGGTTAACTGTTAGGGCCAGAGATCCAAACCTGTAAAATTCCTGAAAGCTGGCTGAAATCGTGAGCACAGGACCCTTTTATGTAGTCTGAATTTTGTGAAAGCAAAAGCAGAAACCTGAAGGGAATGCTGAAATGAGAATTAGAGCTCATGTGGATGAAGAGCTGCTATAAGACCCATCTCAATTTTACCTTTATTTTGCTAAACTATATATAGATTAGGCACAGTCATGTCCATTAGTAATTTCTGTCTTCCCCTCATGTAAGCATAAAACTAGTTTAACAGAGTTTCCTGTGAAGAGCACAATGCATCCAAAACACACAAGTCCTCATCCAGCTTCCTGTCTGTAGGTAATGCTGCAGTCATTTTGGATTAGCGATAAACGGTCATGAAATTGGAAACAGGTTCTCCCAGCTTTACACAAGAATCTGCAAAAACATGAATACTTGTACCCAGAAAGTGTGATTCCAATTCAAACATCATAAAATAATATACAGTGCATGCTTAACTGCATGCAGGGCCATAAGAAAATATTAAATGACATTGCCAGATGCCAAAGACAAATACAGTTTCAGTATTCAAGTGCATAGGAACCTGAAAGAGTCTATGGCTTAACTTGAACTACTGTCAGGGCTTTATTTCTGTAGAACTATTTTGTTAACCCATCGCTTTTTGCCCTTTATTTCTGTTATCATTCCACTTGCTCCTGGCACATATGTTTCAACGTTATATCATATGTCTGAAACAGTTCTGATATGGCCTGAGCACTGTTCCACTATTCTGCTTGAGTGACCTCCTGTCAGCATTCCTTGGAGCTCTCAAATGTGCAAGTCCTCTCCTGCAAGTGCAGAGTGGTAGAGATACTGAGGAAGTCCTCATATGGTTTCATGTAAAATGCATGTTTTTTTTTTTTCTTTTTTCAATAGGAGTGAATTACCACCCACAAGCTTTCTGCTAAACAGGTTTCATTTTTGCTCTCATGTTGCACAAGGTGGGAGATGTGCAAGACGAGACGGTGGATGCAGTCATCTTTGGTCTTTCATACAGCTACTGTCATTTCTACAGGCTACTACTGCAATTGTAAAAACAGCAATTAGAAACGTTGATCTGAACACCAGCCCTGTGCAATTTGAGAGAAAAATACAGGTACAGTGAGTGATTCATACTATTCATTATTCTAAGGATTTGGAGCGTGAAACTATTCAAATACAGAATCCAAACTAAAGAAATTTGTCATAATAAAATGATGCAAGTTGGGAGGGAATAATCTGAGAAATCACTTAACTCTGGGTATCTCATCAAGCAATTTAGGAGGGGAGTGGGAGAGAGGGTTGCCATTTGCCAACACATAAATCTAGATCTGGAACTCAGCTGAAGCAGTCCAATATGAAAAATCAACATCGTTTTGTTCGTGTTTCCTGAAGTGTTTAGGCTGCAAAAGATGAATGCTAGCAAACCAAGCATTTTCAGCCACCAGATAAAATGATAACGAAAAAAGGATATGAGGAAGACCTGTAAGAAAGCCAGAGCTAGCCAGACTGCTGCTTTCCAAAAAACTTTTTTTGTATTTGAAATGAATTAAGGATTTTCATAGGCTTTGAAAGTGACCCTGACTTGTAACTTGAGAGCCAGAGGATAACATCTGTCCCAGTAGAAACTGAATGAGTACCCTAACAACATAAATCAATGACCTTCAGCTGAAAAAAAAGATCCTGCATACTTAACCATTGTAAATGAGGGTTAAATTCTGTGACTTAAAATTTTTTTATTGGGATCACTGATATCATTGCCTTTGTATGGTAATTGCAGACTTGCAATCATAATTGCTCCGTATCCCCTAATTTGCCACACCAATGGAGTTTTTGCAGTTTTCCCATCTAATGCCAGTCTCGTGGTACTGAGGTAGGGACAAGTTTGAGACAGCAAATTACCTAGAGTAATATGCTTCTCCTAGAAGACTAGAGCAAATATTTCAGCTCTATCAGCAGCCAGAGGTGTGGAACCAAAAAGCCTTATGGAAAGAGTCCTTGCTAGAGATCTGCAGCTCTCACGTGATTGAGACTTGAGTTCCGTTTATCCACATCCCTGGCAAGTGCCCCTACATGCTGGTGAGTGAGAGAATCTTCAGATATTTGCTTTTCCTCATACTCTGCAGTAAGAGGTCTTTTGCTTTTTTTTGTGGCAAAATTTTGAAATTTCTTGCCAAAAGCTTTCAACATGAATAGAAATTCAAATTGCCAATTGAATAGATTCATATTATCTTCAGCTCTCCTCCTTTATTGATGCAACCTTGTCTCCAAAAGTTAGTTACAAAAATAAGTTAGCTTTGTAAAACATTTTCTTATGAAGCAGAAGAATTAACTAATCAAACCCCTACCACCATGTACTTGGACACAGAAAGGTGGATTTTCTGTACAATCTGAGTATTCCAATTTCTTCTACAGTGTCTAATTTCACAGATACAAATGGTACAGGAAGAATATGGAAGCCTTGTAGATTTGCTGGTAAAACTCCATCTTTCAGACATATCTGCCATGGTACTTATGAGAATCATTCTAGTGTTGTTATTATCTTTCACATACAACAGCTGGGTCAAAAGCCCACAATGTTATTTCACAGTTACATTCTGGATTTGCTTTAATAATCTCAAATTATGTGTGAATTGCAGGAAAACTCTCCCCGGATAATTCCTTCAGTTGTCTGTCTGATCTCAGATACTTATCTTTAAAATATGACCTTAAACAGACGTGCTAAAGCATTGTGGAGAAAATAAATAAGTAATTTCATACCAGGTTTTTGTTTTAGGTATGTTTGATTACATTTCTGCCCTCTTTACTATTTCAGGCAATTTTTTTCAGTAATTGTTTACCTACGTTGTCCCTTATCTGCAAGCAAAGCAGTTCATTTTTACAAGAATAACAGAGTTCTTTAGGCTCTCATTTCTCAAGTTTTCAGATTCTGCTCTCATTCTCAGAGAAATCAGATTGAATGAACTAACTAGTTTAGATAGTTAAGATACTCTAACTATCATTCTAACAATATTTTGCTGCTTTTTTCTTTTTTTTCTTAAGAAATAAAGCACAACAGTGGTGATTTGAGCATGCGCAATCTTTACAGAACTGCAGACACAGAAGGCAGTAGCTAATGCAGCATGTTTTCTGTCAAACTTCTGTCCTGCTTTTCTTTAGCGGATCTGAAGACATGCAGAGTTGTGTAATGGAATTCCTCATATCTAAAGCTTTCCTTCCTTAGTTGTGGTTCTGCTGGAGACGTAGTTTGTGCTCACTGCACTGATGTAACCTGGAAGCTAACTCACCGAGCTATACAATATGAATGGTGTAAACTGGAGTAAGCTGAGAATTGCCCTGAGGCAACAAATGCTGTCTCTCAGCTCCACAGTCTGTAAATTGTACCAATCTCATATCAGTAGTGGATCAGTTGTGGATCTTACCTGGTGCCACTGGCATCAGCCAGGGACTGGTTCAGGCTGGGGCTCAGTCACAGCTGTAACAGTCATCAGTTAGAGAAAAGAGCAAGGTCAGTGAACTGCTGGATCTAGCCATTGCTGTGAGGCTTCTGCAGGCTTCTTTCATTATCCTTACATCTACAGCTTTTGTAGCGTTTTTCTTGAAGATCAGAGACATGGCAGGAGGTAAGGACAACCAAAATGCAGGTTGGAGCTTAGGTTTACCCATGTTAGATATTTCATATTTGAGGTCTCTACAGCATTCCTTCCTCTGAGGAGCTGTTGAATAGAAGAATGAATAAAAGAGGGTAATAAAATACCTCAGTGATCCACATAAAATAAGTAAATAAATATATCCTGATTGTGCCTTTTTTTCTTCTTTTTCCCCCGTAGTTCCTGAGGGGCTGGCAGACCTAGCATTGATTTCCTTTGCTTTGGGTTATGTAATGACTGGAGAGATTCTGGTGGTGGAATTTTAACCCTTCCTGCTCTGGACAAGCCTATATGCTGACCTTAATGTTTCCCATGGGAAATAAGGGAATTTACTTAATCTCTTTGTATGGGGCTAGCCATGGGTTATTGAAAATGACCTGTTCTTATTGTGCCAATGAATAAAATGTCACAAGTAATTTTGGCAGAACTAAAGAACAAACTAATTGAAGGACCAGTCAGTGAAAGTCAGAAAAATTTCATCTGTTTTTAATATCTACATAGGCTCAAATTCAGCTTTTATTTCACATTTCACATGTAAATATATAAACTATGAAGTACACACAGCTCTTTCTAGTATTACCTATCACATTATATTTTATGAAGTTGAATTAAGCAATTTGATCAATAACCAAAGTCATGAGGATTCAAAGTTAAGGACAAATTGCATTGATTGTTCCTGCTTTGAAAGGAACTTTAGAGGTTTGAAAGGAACAGGCCTTTCTTAAAAAGATTGTTTTAGGGGATATCTAGGGAAAAAAAAAGATTATTAAAACCATTTTGCAACTGGCAATGTAGAATTATGTATTTATGAATCCCCAGACCACATGTTGCATGGAGTTGCAGCAATTCTTTACCCTTAGAGATGGCTGCTCATAACTTAAGAATGTGTAAATACAGAACACTCCCTGAATAAATACTATGGTTAGGAGCCAAGGGCTCTGCAAGTTAACAATGAGTTATTGTTGCTGTTATTGTTTATGATACCTTTAAATGGAATCGAAGAACCAAGATGCAGCAGCTCTACACAGGAATGGTCTGATTACAATGGGGAAAATTTGCACAGAGGCTGCACTTGGCCTGCAAACTGTTTACTGGCAAATGACATCATCTGCTATCTACACACTCCACAGCACCTTTTTATTTATAAAATCCCAATGGACTGTAGCCTTTTATTTCTCTCACAACCTTCAAAAAGGACCTGGCTAATGCAGAGTTGCAGAGTTTCATATGATGTGAAGTTTCTGCCAGTTTATACCCTTTATTCTTTTAGTGTGTGTCATGAAAGTAAAGCTTCTACCTCCATCAAGATTTTCTGAAGAACAAAGTGTGAGGACAAATTCTTTTCAGCATTACACCAAGGCAATGTGACTAATTTTAAAGGACTGTATGATGTAACTGGGAGCAGTTTGGCTTTTGCCATATAGTTTATATATAATAGAGATGAATGGAAAAACCAACAAGGGAATCTTTTAGGCTGAGTGTCAGGAATTGTTTCTTTACAGTGAAATCTTTTACAATAGAGAATAGTCTCTGGAGGAAAATGGTGAGAGCTCCTTTACTTGAGTCATTAAAACCTGGACAAACCCCTAGGAACAGTGTGGAACAGCCTTGCATTGGCAATGACATGAACTGAATGACCTATGAGATCTTTTCCATCCCCAGGTTCCGTGAAAGACAGATGGATAGATTGATAACTTTTCAGGCAGTTTTAGGAGTGTACTGCTAATGCATCTCTTATATTTGCTAGACCAGGACCAGGTTTTCAAAAGACATTTGGACAATGGTGTATGAAGTTGGTCATAAATTACACAGCATGGTGCCAGCACTTCAGGGAGGTGGCTTTCAGCAGAAAGAAGTCAGCAAGTTTACCGTTGTCCTCACTAAGTTATTGTTTTTTCCACTGTTTTAGGCAGCTAGGTCCATGTGAAAGACCTTCCTGTGAGCTAATGGAACAGTGGTCATGAGGTATCTGTTAAATGTTGCCCAGACTGAGCCTCTGTCTGTCACTTCTCTCACAGTTGCTCTAAAAAGTGCCTGGCTTGGAGGATCTCTTCGCTGAGTTTTAGAGTAGTTGATGTACCTTGGCCACACTAACATCACCTCCCTAGTAGAGAGAATTTATTTACTTGTAGGGGGAATAGGGAAATCTGAGAATTAACTGAGAATGAATTGGAAAGGAGTTTCTACCTGACCAAAAAGTTAAGGGAGCTTAGAAGTGAAATAAGAACATACAGATGGAAACATTTACCATTGCTGGTGTACAGCCTTTTATAGAGAATTTAAGCCACATAATACTTGCTTGCTTTTCTCATTTGCCTTTCACAGATCCTTTAAAAGTAGTTCATGGGTGCTGATGAGATCCAGTATTCTCTATGCTCACAAACAGCCGTGAAAGAAAAGAGGGGTGGACAGTTGTGTTCTGTGCAGTGATTTTTGTTCATTAGAAGGTATCTTCTAATCAATTTTCTCTTCTGTCTTTAAAAGTAACCATTACTGAACCTTGTCATCTCGCTCAGTTCAGGTTTTTAAAGTTGTCACCTGTAAGCTAGACATAAGCAGTATGTCTTACAGAAACATTCAGAGCAGCTTGGGTTGATAATTGTTTTAAGTCTGCTTCTGTCAGATGAAGTGCCTCTGCTGTCGTCCCAGCTGAGGAGCACCAACAGCAAACATGGAAAGAGAAGACTGGGTCTAATTCCCTTTTAATAAAAGCTCCTCATTAATACTGATCCCTTTTTCTATTCTTAATAAATATACACCAAGATCTTACTTCTTTATGAGATTTTGTATGATGCCCTTGGATGTGAGGAATCCTTTTGAATTCTCTGCAAACACTGCAGAGCTACTGCTGAACTTCTCACTAATGCTGAGTCAAAGGGCATTTCTTCGTTTTGTATGTGTAGAGTGCATGATAGTGTTAATACTTGTGAGGATGGATGAGATAAAATGTCATCACCAGATGTTCTGCTCAATATAATTATTTCAAAAGCAGATACCAAGAGGTATATGATACACCTGTGCAATAATTATCAGAAACTGAATACCAGCTGCTTCAGCACAGATGTTCCCGATGGCATTTTCTTTTGTTATCCCTTCCTGGTGGAGAATTTATTGGCTGTTGATGCTAAACTTTTTCTCCTTTTCTCCTGTTCCATAGCTGATCTGGAAATCAGGATAGATGCCTTAGTTGAAGGTGGCTAAAATACCAGGTAAAGATGAAATCTATTTTATTCTTTAAACCATGCTTGGCCTAGGCAGCTGGGAAACTGCAAGCCAGTTTATTTAGTTAAACAATATGCCAGGATTGTCTTTTCATGGAATTAAATAAAGCAAAAAAGGCTCAGGTGAAGCATTGGATGTGGGAGAAAACAGAAGCAAGGATGTTTTCTGTAAGATACGATGTACTGGATTATTCTTACAGTATTTTTTAAATCTAATTTAAATGAAGAATATAGTGACTGTAAGAAACTTCATATTTGAAATGAAACCAAAAGAAAAAATTGTAAGTGACCCAAATAAAAAAGATATATTTACTACCTTTATTAGAAATATTCATAAATTCCATTTGATTTGATTCAAGTTTTAAGTTTTAGAGCCATAATTCAGTGTTAACACAGTTTTAAAGAAGACCACTGCTGCTTATTACTGTCACTGTAACTTTAGATGAGCTGAGAAGTATCTGTTCATCTTATGTCATTTAATTCAGAAGAGTACTTTTTAGGAAAAAAAGAGAAATTTGGAAGAGGAAACAAAAATCTTAACCAATTAACCAATTATTATTGCAGAAATAATGAATAATGATCATCAAGATGATCTGACAGGATTATAAACTGTCATGAGGTGAAAAATCACCTCATCTTTTTAGGTAATGGGCCAAAAGCTGTATATATCCTAATATGTCGTTTGTCTTATTGTATTCATTTAGATCCTTTGAACAAATACAGGGAAAATACAGTCTTTGGATCAGACTATTTTTAGTTGTCAGTGTGTGACAAAGAACTTTTCCTAGTGCAGTGGGTTAAAGAAATGGGCAGGGAAAAGGGAAGTTTGATATAACTCCAAAACATCATTTTTTCGTGATCTGTGGAACTAGTTGGGAGCAAGAATATCACTTGTCACCCAGACTGTCCTGGCAATTCTGTTTTTTGGCAAAGGAGCTGGGAAAGCTTTACAGCTGGGGAAGCATGGTGGAATCACTCTGCCTGGGAAAAGGCCTGGAAAGGACAAGTACATGTGAGGAAGGGGGGCCTGCTCTGCAAGAGAGCATCCTTGGAGAGGTAGGCACAGCCAGTCCCTCAGCTGTGTGAAGGTACACTAGATGCCAACAAATTAAAGAGTAGTCTTTGGGAGGAGTTATTCGAGCCTCTTGGAAAGTCCTTGCCTTACATTGGGACAAAACAGAACATATATTAAACCAATCATCTTAAGGCAGCAAAAATAAGTACTTTGAGCCTGTTTTATGAGTCATCTCTCTCTGTCTACCTCTCTCCCAGTACATATATCTGTGCATAACCTATTTTGACTGTGCAGTATTTGAGCTCTAACACCACTTGAGAGTGTTACAATTGGCATAAGCAGAGAATTTCTAGTGTGCCAAATGAAGCCTGGGTCCTTTGAAAAGATGAGATGGCAGTCAGTCTGATTCCCAGCAGGGGTTATGTATCAGTTATAAGCACTTAATCATATCTCAGAGTTTTAAAATAACGTTTTTGGGAGCTCAGCCTATTGTTTTCATCAGCTCTGGCTCTTTGAGCTCTTGGAAGCCAATAATTTGGGGATCATTGCTCACTCCTTCACAGAAGGTGTTAGGATTTACGAGAAAATGAGTGGAGCTTGATAAGCTGCAAATGGCTAAATATTTCAGCTTCTAGCTCAGCTGTGAACTTTGACTAAGATCATAGTAAACAGAAAACAGTCCTGGTGGGCAAGATTTCACGGAAGTGCCTCAAGTGAGGTAGAGGTGTAAGACTGTGATCCTGCAGGAGCAGGACCCAGGCCAGAGCTGCAGCCCGTGGAGAGGAGCCTGAGGTGGAGCTGGGGGTCTAGGGGAACTGTCACCCATGGGGACCCATGCTGGAACAGTCTGCTCCTGAAGGATGGACCTCGTGGCGCAGAGCTGTGTTGGCGCAGTGCTTGAATAGCTGCAGGCAGTGGGAAGCCCAAGCAGAATCAGTTCAGGAAGGATGGCATCCCCTGGGAGGGACCTCATGCTGGTGCATCCTGTGGGAGGGTGACCATAAAAGAGCAGCATAGACTAAGTGTTATGGACTGACTACAGACCTCTGTGCTGCTTGAGGGAAGGAGGTAAAAGAGAGTGAATGGGAGGGAGGGTGTTTTTAGTTTGAGTTCTCATTGCTCTGATCTTTTAGCAACATATAAGAAGTAAAAGTAAGCTCTCCCTCTGCTGAATTTGTATTGCCCATGACAGTAATTGCTGAGCAATCTCTTTGTCCTTATCTCAACCCTCGAGCTCTTTTTCATCATATTTTCTCCCTCTATTCTGTTGAGAAGATAGGGAATGAGAGAGCAGTTGTGGAGTTTAGCTGCCCATCAAGTTGAAATTATCACGCTCCTGAGAAGCTCAACACTTAGTGTGTACATGGAGTCATCTGAATGATCCTCATGCCACTGTGTCACCGCCACCAGTTGCAAGGGACACAACTGGGAGATCAGCAAGCACCCATACGTGCTGTTGAGCCTTGGACCAAATATATCGCTGCAGCTACCCTTCAGGAAGAGCTTGTGATATTTTTGCTCTGTGCTATATGATACCTGCCAGTACATGCCATGGAAATGAGGGCTCCTCTTTCTTTGAACTAGAAGGATTTGCACTTCTGAATTGGGGAAATTTTGTGTTTTGATCCCTGCTTTAAAAACTCTCTGTAAAATGTACCCAGTAACTACTTCATATGAAATGTATGGGCAGCCCTTGACATGAGGATTGCAACACAGACCTCCCCACTCCCTGGTGGCTGACAGAAGAATAAATTCATTAAAAGTGGAAGAAAAAGTGCATTGAAAGTTGTGAAGCATTCATGTGTTATGGTAGAAGGTGCCAATCAACAACTAGAGAGATTAAGTTGAGAGTAATGTCTTAAACTAGAGATTGAAAATAATCTAAAATAGATCGTATTGAAAGCAAAGGAAGAGTTTGGTTAGACTATTGGGCACAATAGGGAAGCTTGTAAACAGGTCTTATTGCTGAGTTAAAACAACAGGCTTGCACTGATTATAAGCATTTATTTTCTTTTACCTGGGTATGTCTGTCTTCCTTTGAAGAGGAAGTGTATGTGCAGGGTGAAGAGTTAGTGAAGTTTCATATTCTGGTATTTTAATAACAGCTGTCCGAACAATTGGGAACTTGTGCTCTGCGTGAAATGGAAAATGATACTGTCGCAAGAAGAAGGGAAATACTGCATTGAAGAGAAGTGTTCTCAGCTGGAGAGCTGCTGGGTTACCAAAAGCACACAGCCTCCTCCAGACTCTGCAGCTGATATTATAGTGTGGTGCTGCTATCATGTCACTGCAATCTCTGTTAAATTATTAAGAACACATAAATACCAATCAGATAAATAGGTTTTTAAAGGACTACTTAAAAGTGGAAGTGTACATTTAGAAATACAGGAGAACCCTGAATATTTTCATTGATATCTTCTGACAGAGGGCTCCTCTCATTACTGCTGATCTAGTATTCCTTCCTCTTTATTGATGTTGAAAAGATTATTCTTAGGAAATAAAGGAATACTTTGGGATTTCTGGAGGCAAAAATAAATACACAGTGTCCTCATGCAGTAATAAGCGAATAAGATCCTATTCTAAATATTTTGCAAGAGGGGATGGGATAGGAACTGAGGCACAAGGAGCAAAAGATGTTTCCCAAGGTCAGCCAAGGAGGAGGCAGTAGGAAGTCTGACAAAGCCTCCACTGCCTCATGAGACCAGACCCTCTGCAGAAGGTAAAAAATGTTACTCAGGATTTAGACTAAAATTTGTACTTGGTGTGGCAATTGTGAGGCTAATATATTATGAAATATACATATTATAATAATTTAACAAGCATGCATGCTATGACAATATAAATAAATGTATAAATATGTAACCTATAGTTATTATTGGCCTTATGTCCTTCAGCACTGAAAAAAAAATCTAGTGATAAATTTCTGTCATAATATAGTGCATATTCATAAAATATTCCTGATATAAATGATGATTTGTTTGGAGTTTAATGTAAAATAAGAAAGCTATTCAATTTTCTTTCTCTCTCTCTCTCTCTCTTTTTTTTTTTTTTCCCTGCTTTAGAAAATCATAGAATCACAGGATGGCTTGGTTTGGAACTGACCAGTTCCAACCCCTTGCCATGGGCAGGGTTGCCACCCGCTAGATCAGGCTGCTTAGGGCCCCATCTAACCTATCAACCTAGCCTTGAACACCTCCAGGGATGAGGCACCCACAGCTCTCTGGGCAGGCTGTTCTGGTGCCTCACCTCCCTCTGAATAAAGAATTTCCTCCTAACTTCTAATCTAAATCTCCTCT